>REGO01000185.1:3028314-3048406 GCA_010120015.1 Rhombomys opimus | reverse complement strand
TACATCTAGAGCATGAGCTACATTGGCTAAAAGATTATTTAGGGTCTGAGCAGTCTGCATAGTATGACTCATGGCTAATGCCGCGGTGGTAGCTCCAACAGCTGCCAATGAGATGGCAGTAACAATGGCGGCTGTAATTCCAATATCCCTTTTTATTAGTTCATATAAAGATTAAGATCTAGCTTTTCCTGAAAGAAGCAGCATAATGTTATAAGAGAAGACAAAATCAACCAAGAAAATGAGCATTTTTTGCAGGCATATCGTCATTATTTAACCACTCTAAGATCCAAGAAAATCATTTTCTGAACACTAGAAAATCAACAGCACCTAAACTGCGTCCATTGTGTTGGTCGACGTTATCATCTGAAATGTGTTTGCTTTAACAGAGAAATAAAATATCACCACAACAGCTTTTTCTAGGCTTGTTTTATTAAAAAACTGGATGGAGTTTGATGTGACCACATTGCTAGGTTCAAGGCAATTACATGAGCATAAAGATTATGTTGTAATCTATGCAATATATGCTTCCGCAATGTGGATTCAACTTTTTGTTTTTCCTTTCTATTGCCTTGAAAGTAGAAATGCAGGATATTGTTCTAGCAGTCATTTCAGATCATAAGATTACTCCTCAGAGACAGTGTGGCAATCTAGAAGCAATTAGTTCCCTGAAGGCATAAGAATAAAACACAATTCAATACACACTACTTCTAGATTCAGCATGTTTAACAAAGATCAACTTGTTCAATGTTTGATTTATGTTTCTTTCTTAGAGTATACCCTTTCAAAATCCAGTCTAAATCAATAGAACTGAAAACACGTACTATATCAGGGTCATTTCAAACTAATAAAAATTGAGAGCAAGGTGATAAATGCTTTATTACACTTGTTAGAATAAACAAAGTCTACATAAGGCAAACAGAACAGCAGCAGTAGAAATGGAAGTTATTTATCCAGATGAAAAATATTGCACAGTTAAAATTAGTATTGTATTTTTAAGTGTCTAAGCTGATGGCATGGGATTAGGCCTGAGATTCTACTCAGGAGGTCACAAAAAATCATAGGTTGATTCATCAAAATTAACAACAGTAAGGGTAATTTTGGTCATCAGTGAATCTTGCTTTGTGTGCTGTCATGAATTGTGAAACAAATATACAGACCTGTCTTTCTACATGCATGGTAGACTGAGTGGGAATGACCCCATAGGCCCATATATTTGATGCTTAGATCCTAGTTGGTGAAATTATTTGGGTAAGTGGGTTCTTAGTGGAGTTGATCTTGAAGGCTTCAAAATCACAAGTTATTGCATTTATCTTTACCACCACCACTACCACCCAGCTTTGTGATTGTTGCTTCGGTATGTAAGTTCTCAAGTAGAAACTATGCCCTCCTGGCTGCTGTCATGCTTCCTGCCATGACCATTGTGGATTCACCTTCTAAAACTGAAAGTTGATAAACTCATAAGTTGCATGATTATGGTGTCTTAGCACTGCAGTAGAGAAGTAACTATGACAACATGATGTAAACATAGATTGGAGTACAATAACTATTCTTTAATTCACTTAAAGGCTTTCTGCAAGTGATTTCTTTACACAGCTTTAAACACTGGGCACACAGTAGTGAAAAATACAAAGTCCTTGCACTCAGAAAGTCTATTTTCAACAAAATCATATTTAATTCTCTTCTGGGACAGAGAAGATGTGTCATTTTGACGGAAATCCTCATTGCTACAGTAGGCGAGTGATTGCGTTGATACCTCACTATTATATAGCAGCTTAGTCAAACCTTCACCTTTTAATGTAACTTCAGTTCTATATTGTTATACCTCAAAAACAGCTATCTGTTCAACCTTGGAATTTTCAAAATAAAAAATTAATTTGAAATAAAGTAAAAGTTAGAAACTAAAGAAGTGTTCACATTCCAATGATTTTAATCCATCATTCCCTGATAAAAATCAAGCAGCATTGTTGAATTGTAGGTATTAATAAACCCATACTTCCCATTGCTAGAAATTTGGAGAGTGACCGTGTTATTATTGAAAGCATAAATTCAGCTGTGGTTCATGTAAACTGCCCTGTTAATATGTATGACCTTCTTTCTCTGTTTCCTGAGGTTTCAGTGATGCCCCTTATTTTATCATAGAGAAAATATTTAAAAGCATATAATTCTGAGAGTGATAAACTGTAATTATTATTTTATCACCAAAACATCCATGTTTGTGTTTAATTTATTAATTGTCTTTAATAGTTGTAACATGGCTTCAACTATTCAAACTAAGAATTGCTAATTTTTCTTCGCTGCAGTTGCATTACAGAAATATTATTATACTATAGTTTGGACTCCCTCCTGACTAGATAAATGGTTTTGAACCAAGTCATAAACTTTAGATGACTGAGCAGCTCAGTTCACTAAAATATTTATGCCTAGCTTTAAACATTCTATAAAAATACCAACATAAGTTCCCAGAACTCTTCTAACAATTTAAAGGTTTACATGCCAGTTGCTTTGGGATGCTTCAAGTAAACTTTCTCCTTAACTACTTGAGTTGCTTATTTCACACAGGAGCCACAAGCCATAGGGTCATTCACATTAATACGCCACAGTCAGTGCACTACCAAGGTGCCCGTGTGCAGTTACACAGTCGGAATATATGCAGCAGTTTAAAGTCTCTGTCCACACGCATCCAATGACCGAAATCTGAGACCATCAAAATTCTGCAGGTCATAGTATAACTTTAAGAAAAGCTATTAATTGTAAAACAGCTGTCGATCATGAGACAAATTTCTACCATCAGAAGTATAATAGAGAACTTTATCTTGAAAGGAAATGATGTCATATTCATCATTTGATGTTTTGAATCATATACATGAATAAAGATGTGTAATTTATTGTTTTATGCTTACAATATATTTTCCTGGATAAATTCATTGGCTAATACTCTCTTAAAGCTCCCCAGTATGTCTGTGCAGCAGGAAACAGCTTCAAGGCAAATATGAAAATAGGCATGCCAACATCAACTTCGTAAATACATTTTCAAAGGCATCATAATTAATAAAATATTAATATACATTAATTTATATATTTAAGACTTACTTCCTTTGCAATAATTTACTGAATCTCAGTGTTATATTTTGCAAAGTGGTATAAACTAATTGGTCAGGATTGTCCATGGAGATAATTAATCTATAAGACTCTAAATGAAGGGCTTAGATCTTTGATTCAAATACCAGCTTTATCTATCATCTGTCAGCTGAATAACCTCAAGCAATCTTTTAAAATTTTGGGATATTGGTTTTCATCTTTGAAAAAATGAATTCTGCCTACATCACAGGAAAATATGAGATGCAAATATGGTAATTTATATCAAAGCATTTTACCTTCTAAGCTCGTGAAAAAAGTAAATTATTAATACTGGTGCTCTGTTGCAATAAAATATATGTAGACAAGTGGAGAGAGATCATATGCAAATGAAGCAAAAAGATAGTCCAGCTCCTTTTTACTTATTGTTCTAGAAGCTGCATATTATCAGCCATATCTGATCCTATTTGTCTTTTGTGCACACATCTCTAGTGGCCTCTATGGAGTAGCACTGTCAGAGACCTAAGCAAGCTGATTTTGATGGCTCTACACAGTGATTCTGCTTGGAAACTTCACTTCCAAGAATTGAGGTGGGTAGTAGACCACCTCAATTGGTCTGTTTCCTGGAATATATTTTCAAGCATGCTATCAAAGGAATAATAAATATGCTCAGAAACTGCACTGGAGAGTTTTACGTCAACTCAACACAAGCTAGAGTCATCGGAGAGGAGGGAGCCTCAATTGGGAAAACATCTACATAAGATCAGGTGTGGCCAAGCCTGTTTTCTTAATTACAGATTAATAAGAGAGGGCTGTGCCCATTGTTGGTTGTGCCACACCTGGAATGACAGTCTTGGGTTGTATAAGTGAACAGGTTGAGAAAGCCATGTAGAGCAAGCCAGCAAGCAGCACCCATCCTTTGCATCTCCATCAGCGCCTGTCTTCAGCTTTGCTCCTTGTTTCACCACTACTTTAGGTGATGAACTGTTATTTGGACCAGTGAGTCACATAAATCCCTTTCTGCCTGACTTGCTTTTTTGGTCATGGCATTTCATTGCAGAAATTGAAACCCTAACAAAGACAGAAACTGCTATGGAGTTGACAACCTATTTGTAATTCATCACCTCCATTTTTCGTTTATTACCCTGTGTCCCATTGCTGAGAGAAGCCACTCTTTGTACAAGATTGAGGGCTCCTTTGCTCCTCCTTGTGCTCTTATCCACATTAGCATGTTTACTATTGGCAGGATTTTATGGTTGTAGCTTTTAAGATTCATAACTCTCACAGCAAACTAACTGTTCCTCCAGTTCTTACAATCTTTTGCCCATTTTCCAAAATGATTCCTGACCCTAAGGTTTGGGAGTTATATTGCATTTGTAACTTTTGGGACTGGTAGACACAATTCTAACTTTCATGCTACTCAAAGGTGCTATATAAGCTGCCAAATTAAAGAAGCAGCTGACATTCCTGGTCATGATACCTCTGAACCACAACAGTCACCAGCATGATAACCCTAAGTGTGCAGTGGTGGCAGCTTATCTTGACTAGTAACTAGTAGCTATTTAATTGGACTTCAGACTTAATCAACAAGAAGGAAATTGTGCCTAGTACTAGAAAGCTCTCCAGCTACCTAATGCTAATAACATCATGGATCATGAAAGAAGGCCTAAAACTACCATTTTATTAAAACAGCACAATCCCTCCCTACATCCTAAATATTTATTCTATTACCTACAAATAAGTGTAGTCCTCACCCATCATCAAGAAAATTTCTCTTTGTAACAGAAACCATTATAGAAAACCACAATGCTTTTCTCCTTCTTTACTATAAAAACTGATCATTGTCGCCTTTTGACATCTTAAAGTATTTTTTTTATTTTTACTTGGAATATAGGCAGTGAGGGAAGGATATTTTTACATATTTCCTTCTGTAGTATCCTTAGTATTTAGTATAGAAAGTGACATATTATTGATTCTATTAGAGAAAGAAAAATTAAATGTTAATAGTTAAAGATTAGGATTGTGACAGAATATGGAAAGTCTGTACTAAGACTTAAAAACTAATACTGTATTTCTTACAATGCAGGAAATTTTACAATGATTAAGTTGTGGGCGAGCCTAGGTATATAGGTGTCTAACAACACAGAATTGTATAAAAACAATGTGACATAGATATACAAGGGAAATTTATTCAGCCAGGAAGGAAAATGTTATATGCTTTACAAAAACATGTATATAATAAATAGTGATTATATTAAACAAAATCAGACTCTGCAAAATATTACATATTTCTCATTTATGAATACTAAATACTGCATAAGGTACAAAATCATTTATGTGTCAAATAATGTGAATGAAAGTAGAGTGAAACTGTCTAGGAAATGGAAAAATGAAATTTAACCAGAAGGAGAGATTGGAGTATGTGGGAAGAGTGTGGTCCGAACACCAAGTATGCTTTCACACTGTATGTGAAAATGTTCTCATGATTCCCTGCCATGTGGGAGGAAAATGTGCCATTAAAAAAGATAAGGTAACAGTTTAAAATAAATCTAACCACCATCTATATTGCTGATGTGCTCATCTGTCTTGATTCCTAAATGTAGCTTCCAAGCATTTCTTTCAATCATCATAAAAACACCAAAATCATTTTATTCCAAAAATGAGAATGTGTCCATAACACTCACACCATTGGTTTTCTGTCTACTGATGGATTAATTCCAAATTCCATTTTGGTACTTTAGAGCAAAAATAAGACTGTCAAAAACAACACCGAAAATGTATTTTTACCTCATTAGCTATTAACATAAACATGGATATTTACTGTGTTAGCTATAGATTCTATTTAGCTTAGTTAACTAGTTAAAAATACCACCCTAATCTGTTATTTAATTCAATTGTTTGTCTTTGCTTTAATTAATGTTAACATTGTGAAATGAGTTCTATGTAAGTTTATGTAGTTAAATGCACAATTCTAAATAAGCATTTTTTTTCTGTATGATATACTTTTGTTATTAAGTAATAACTAGCTTGAGTAATGGGGCTGAGGAATGTTTTCTTTCTCATCTGAAAAATCTAAATTTCTTTTACTTTGTTTTAATACTTCATTTTTCCTTTTGTTTTTTTGTTTATTTAATATACTAAAGCCTCTGTTTAATCCACCATTCCCTTTGTTGTGTTTTGAATTATGTCACTTCTATCCATGTAGATTGCAGCCCCAATATTTAATATAAGGCAGAATTTTTTATTTTTCTGCTGAGAAAATTTTGTCCTTCCCTACCCACACAGGCAAATATACCATTCTTTTTTTTTAAATTTTTTATTTAACTTTTATTAATTACACTTTATTCATTTTGTATCCCCCAATAAGCCCTTCCCTCCACCCCTCCCAATCCCACCCTTTCTCCCCTTTCCGCATGCATGCCCCTCCCCAAGTCCACTGATAGGGGAGTCCTCCTCTCCTTCTTTCTGATCTTAGTCTATTAGTTCTCACCAACCACATAGGAACAGCTTTTAAAATGGCATAGAGCAACTTTGAATTTTTCCTTTCTGATTTGTATCCCCTTAATATCCTTTAGTTGTCTTATTGCCATAGCTAGGACTTCTAGTACTATGTTGAAGAAATATGGTCAGAGTGGGGAGGCTTGCCTTTTCCCTGATTTCAATGGGATTGATTTAATTTCCTATCTGTTTAGTTTGATATTGGCTATAGGATTGCTGTAAAGTGTCACTATTTGCAAATGAGATGATAGTATACATGAGTGACCCAAAAAATTTCAACCAGAGAACTCCTTCAGCTGATAAACACTTTCAGCAAAGTGGATGGATACAAAATTAACACACACACACACACACACACACACATAAATAAATAAGTAAACAAATAAGTAAATAAATAAATAAATAAATAAATAAATATCAGTACCTCTCTCTCCTGTATATGAAAGACAAAAGGGCTGAGAAAAAAAATTAGGGAAAGAACACCCTTCACAATAAACACAAATAACATAAAGTACCTTGGTGTGACTTTAACAAAGCAAATGAAAGATGTGATTAAAAATAAATTTCTATCTCCCCCTTCTTTCATAAGATTCCGTGCACTCTGCCCAAAGTCTGTCTCTGAAAGATATGGCAGGGACTGGAGTGCCACAAGGAAAGCAACAGAACCAAAAAATCTGGAACCAGGAGTCTCTTCTGAGACTGATACTCCAACCAAGGATGATTCATGGAGATAACCTATAACCTCTGCACAGATGCAGCCCATGGCACCTCAGTCTCCACATGGGTTCCCTTAGTAATGAGAACATGGACTGTCTCTGACATGAACTTAGTGGCTGGCTCTTTGATTAGTTCCTCCTGAGGGGGGCAGGCAGGCTTACCAGACCACAGAGGAAGACAAAGAAGACAGTCCTGATGAGATCTGATAAGCTAGGGTCAGATGGAAGGTCAGGAGGACCTCTTCTAACAATGGACTGGTGAAGGGGCATGGGAGGAGATGAGGGAGAAATGATGGAATTGAGAGGGGATGAGGGGGGAGGCTACAGCTGGGATACAAAGTGAATAAATTGTAATAAATTAAAAAAATTAAAAAGGAAAAAATAAACATCAAGTCTCTGAAGAAAGAAACTGAAGGAGATATCAGAAAATGGAAAGATCGCCCATGGTCATGGATGGGTGGGATTAACATAGTGAAAATGGCTATCCTGCCAAAAGCAATCTACAGATGCAATGCAATTCCCATCAAAATACCAACACAAATTTTTACAGAACTTGAAAGAATTCTCAATTTTACACAGAAAAACAAAACAAAACAATAACAACAAAAACCAGAATTGCTAAAACCATTCTGTACAACAACAGATATTCTGGAGGTATCTCCATCCCTGATATCAAGCTGTACTACACAGCAACAGTAATAAAAACTCCATGGTACTAGAATAGAAATGGGCTGGAGAACCAATGGAATAGAAGAGAAGACCCAGAAATAAATCCACATACTTTGGTTTTTGACAAAGAAGCCAAAACCATACAATGGAAAAAAGACAGCATCTGCAACCTATGGTTCTGGTCTAACTGTATGTCTATTTATAGAAAAATGTAGATCGATTCAAACTTATCACCCTGCACCTAACTAAATTCCAAGTGGATAAAAGACCTCAACATAAAACCAGAATCACTAAATCAGTTAGAAGAAAAACTGAGGAAGAGCTTTGAACTTATTAGCACAGGAGACAACAGAACACGTGAACAAAACACCAACAGCAGAGGCTCTAAGAGCAACAACCAATAAATGGGACCTCATGAAACTGAAAAGCTTCTGTAAAGCAAAGGACACTGTCATCAGAAGAAAGCAAAAGCCTACAGACTGGGAAAGCATCTTCACCAACCCTATATCTGACAGGGGGTTAATATCCAGAATATATAAAGAACTCAAGAAGTTAAACAACAAATCAAGAAATCCAATTTAAAAAGTGGGGTACAAAGACAATGCAGCCAGCCCAGATGTGACCTGATAGGCTAAGGTCAAATAGAAGGGGAGGAGCACCTCCCCTATCAGTGGACTAGGGGAGGTATATAGGAGGAGAAGGAGGGATAGGGAAGAGATGAGGGTGGGGGCCACAGTCAAGAAACTAAGTGAATAAATTGTAATAAATAATTAATAAAAATTTAAAATAATGGGGTACAGAACTAAACAGAGAATTCTCAATAGAGGAATATTGAATGGCAAAAAAACACTTAAAGAAATGTTCAACCTCCTTAGTCATCAGGGAAATGTAACACAACCCTGAGATTTCACTTTA
Source organism: Rhombomys opimus (assembly GCA_010120015.1). Classification (NCBI taxonomy): domain Eukaryota; kingdom Metazoa; phylum Chordata; class Mammalia; order Rodentia; family Muridae; genus Rhombomys; species Rhombomys opimus. Next base: position 3,039,533 of record REGO01000185.1, on the reverse strand, counting down.
CACCCTTCAGAATGGCTAAGATCAAAAACTCAAGTGACAACACATACTGGAGAGGATATGGAAAAAGGGGAACCTTCCTCCACTGCCGGTGGGAGTGTAAACTTAAACAACCACTTTGGAAATCAATCTGGCACTTTCTCAGACAATTAGGAATAGTACTATTTCAAGATCCAGATATACCACTCCTAAGCATAAATCAAAAATTTGCTCAAGAATACAACAGGGACATTTGCTCAACCATGTTCATAGCAGTTTTATTCATAATAGCCAGAATCTGGAAACAACCCAGATGTCCCTCAACTGAGGAATGGTTACAGAAATTGTGGTTCAATTACAAAATGGAATACTACACAGCAATTAAAAACAAGGAAATCATGAAATTTGCAAGAAAATGATGGGAACTAGAAAAGATCATCCTGAGTGAGGTATCCCAGAAGCACAAAGACACACACTGTATATTCTCACTTATAAGTGAAAATTAGAAATATAATATAGGATAATCATACTAAAATCTGTACACCTAATGAAGCTAAGCAAGAAAGAGGTCCCTGGGTAAGATGATGAATCCTAATTCAGAAAGGAAAATGGGACAGACATCAGAGGAGTGAGAAAACAGGGAACAGGACTGGAACAGAGGGCTTCTGAAAGACTCTACCTAGCAGGGTATCAAAGCAAATGCTGAGACCCATAGACAAATTTTGGGCAGAGTGCAGGGAATCTTATGAGAAAATGGGGAGATAGAAAGACCTGGAGGAGACAGGACCAAAGAGAGCAAAACAACAACAACAAAAAAAAAAAAAAAAAAAAAAAAAAAAAAAAAAAAAAAAAAAAAAAAAAAAAAAAAAAAAAAAAAAAATCTGGGCCCAGTGGTCTTTTCTGAGACTGATAATCCAACCAAGGACCGTGCATGGAGATAACCTAGAATTCCTGCTCAGAATTTGCCCATGGCATTTCAGTCTCCAAGTAGTTCTCTAGAAAGGGGAACAGGGAGTGTCTCTGATATGAACTCAGTGGCTGGCTCTTTTATCACCTCCTTCTGAGGTGTGTGTATGTGGGGGAAGCCTTACCAGGCCACAGAGGAAGACTGTGCAGCCAGTCCTGATGAGACCTGATAGGCTAAGGGGAGGAGGACCACTCCCATCAGTGGACTGTGGGAGGGGCATGGGCAGAGAAGAGGGAGGGAGAGTAGAATTGAGTGAGGAAAATGGTGGGGGCAACAGCTGGGATACAAAGTGAATAAATTGTAATAAATAAAAAAAAATTAAAGATGACCTAGTGCTCTGACACTTATTACCTTGTTTTTAATCTGAACCCATATTTCAAATGAGGTACATCTTCATTATCTCAGATGGAGCCCTTACTTCTCCAAGCAGTGGTGTTATAGAGTGCTTTGTTTCTTTTGCAAGTGAATTAGTTTTAGGTTGAAATACACCAGATATAAAACTATAGAGAATTCTTCTATTGTAAAATACTCACAAAAGTTCAGTGTACAGTGCACTATTCATGCACTTTACTCATATTTATAATTATATGACTATGCCTATGCTATTATGGACTACGGAAATTTTTTTTTTTTAATTCTTGGAACCTTTGATAGGCATTAAAAGTACCACATAAAAATTCCTGAATTTTATGAAAGTAGGAAGATGAAGTGGTTTACAGATAAATATCTGAGGTTTACCTTCCCAATGAAGACAATCAGAAAATAATTCAAGGAAGAATACAGGAAAATCTGCTTGGCGTTATGAGAGAACTAACATAATATTAGAGAACTATGTTGCCATAATCTTTAGATATAGGGAGGTTATAGCTAGAAGGTTATACTGCTTTCTCTCTTAAAGCATATATTAACCAGGATTGTAGAGAGCAAAGCAAATATCATTGAACTGAAAAGGATGCCCAAGGCCTGCAGAGTGGCACGGAGATAACCTTTGGACAAACCTAAATTAGCTGCAAATTTCTGCAGAAAGAATGTATTCAGATTTTCAATAAAATTTTAAAGTACAATGAACAAAAAATATGTTACCTCAATTTTAGTCCATATTACAAAGACCAATGTCCAAGACACAGATAATGATGTACAGGAAGGAATCATCATGCTTTGCCTCTAAAATAGTAAATTTTGTATGAGTAGGTTTTTGGGGAAGCGTTTTGTTTTGTCTTCCAGCTCATCTTACCCTGCAGCTCACTAAGTAGTCCAGACGGGCCTTGAACTTAAGACATTCCTCCTAATCCAGCCTCCAAGCTCTGTAACTACAGTCAGTAGATGATTCTCTGCACATATAAGTGCTTTGGAAAGCAGGCCAGCATTAGCCTTTGAAGATATATATAAAACATAATGCTTAAATATATTATTGGCATATTTTCGACAAAATTTGCTCAAACACATTTTTCGAAACATCAAGCAATAAAGTATAATAAATGATATTAAAGTATAATGTAGACCAACATAAAGTGTAATAAATAAATAAATAAATTTAATAAATAAGTAAAGTATATTAAATGGTAATAAAGTATAATATAGACTAGCATCAAATGTCCACTTATATGTTAGAGAAGCAAATTGTTAGAAAGATAAAATGAATCTTTTTAGAGAAAAGGAAATAACTGAACTACAAAAACATGGAAATAAATGAATGAAATTCACATCTATCAGTAAAACAATAATGACAAAATTGTTATCTAGTATTTAATTTATTAATGAATGAAATTATTCATTTCATTAATAATTATTCAAACGCTAATTAAAACAAAGACTTTAATATTTAGTCATTCAATCAGACAAATATCTACAATAGTTATATTAGTAAACACCTTTCAAGGTAGGAAAGGTTCAGATTGCAAGGTTGCACAAGGTGGAACCATTTTGATATGCAGATAACTTTATCTTCTGAACTACATCTTTATTACAAGTGTGTTTTCCTTAATGACACACATTTTTAGTTTATTAGCTTTCTTAAGTCTAATATACCAATACTGACTTCCTATTCATGATAAAGTTAGTAGCACTTCAGAACGCATCCACAGAAACTCAGGAAGATGACTTTGATAAAAACATTTAGTCCTGTGGTACCCTCATGTCCTGTTGAGCCTACCACAGAGGGCCTCTGAAAGATTCTCTTCAGCAGGGTATCAAAACATAGGCTGAGACTCATAGCTAAACTTTGGGCAGAGTGCAGAGAATCTTATGAAGGAAGGGGGAGATAGAAAGACCTGGTGAGGAAAGGAGCTCCACAAGGAGAGCAACAGAACCAAAAAATCTGGGCACAGGGGTCTTTTCTGAGACGGATACTCCAACCAAGGACCATTGATGGAGATAACCTGGAACCCCTGCTCAGTTGTAGCCCATGGCACTTCAGTGTCCAAGTGGGTTCCCTAGTAATGGGAACAGGGTCTGTCTCTAACATGAGCTCATGGGCTGGCTCTTTGATCACCTCCACCTGAGCGGGGAGCAGCCTTACCAGTCCTGATGAGGCCTGATAGGCTAGGGTCAGGTGGATAGGGAAGAGGACCTCCCCTATCATTGGACTGGGGGTAGGGCATAGGAGAAGAAGAGTGAGGTAAGGTGGGCTTGGGAGAGGATGAGGGATGGGGTTACAGCTGGGATACAAAGTGAATAAACTATAATTAATAAAAATAAAATTTAAATTAAAAAAAACACTTAGTCCTGCTCAGGTCAATATGACAATGTGATCTCTGCTTCTGTGTCACACTATTCCTGTCATGAATATGGAAAGAGTAAAACGAATGAAGGAATGAAAGGATAAGTGAACTAAGGGAAGATAAGCCTAAAGAGTGTGAACTTTCTCCTCTTCTTTCACTTAGTCCCAATATGGCATCAGAATGAGAAAACATGACAGTGAGAAATATGTTTGAACCTTCCAAAACGGATATGAGTTATATTGTGAAACAAATGTTATGTTTCTATTTTCTGTGATAGTGATGAATCCACTATTATTCTTTGAAAACTGAGTATTTCGTGGAAAGCATTGCTGGGGCGACGGTGCCTGCAGTGTTCCATCTTGTAGAAAAATAACATCACTTAGTGCAAACTTTCTGTGCCTCACTTCCTGTGCTGGCCCGTTCCCTTACACAAAATCTTTTTAAAAATAATTTTTTTGTGTGTCTAAATCTCATATATACAGATGCTTTATGTATCCACATCTATAGCCTACATGACATTCTGGGAAATCCCAAATTATGTATTCCGCGGAAAGTGACTCAGTCACGTTTCAGAGTCATAACTGCTAGTAACTCCTTTTGAAATTGAATTTATGGTTGACATAACACGCTCTGATCCATTTTATTTTCTCTAGGGAAAACATTTTAGCCATAAGTAGAAGATAAATATACAAAGATATTTTGACTCAACTATGAAAGCAATATTGCTGTAAAAATTAGCTGGTTTATACCATTTATATGGTGACATCTGAGAATAAGGCATTGTGCTCAGAAACAAGTATCCACCAGGAGTAGAGAGACCTCTCAGCAGGAAGAGAGACATTGACTTGCATCCTATTCTTGAGGCCTAAGTTTGTCCTCTTTGGTCTCACAGCTGTCAAAAGAGTTTCCTCTGACTGCCTTTGCATATAGATAACTTTGTCAGGGCCATGACTGTATTCACATATCTTGCCCCCTCTTCCACAATAAATACATAAGTAAACATTTAAAACGCCAATGATTATTCTTGTCTTGATTTCCTTGGACGCTTGTGAAAAGTAGTATCACTTTTCAACAGTCTATTTGATAACTGAGGGAATGTCAACATCCTTAATTTTCACTTATTTTGCTGTGGTGACTCATTAGTAAATTAATATAAGTAGTAATGATAAGTGTGATATACGTCTAATGTAAATGAAGTATAGACAAAACATCATTTTAAATTCATAGAAAACACGTAACTTTTCATGAAGAAAATTTGCAAATAATGAATTCATGACCAAATCTTAGCACTGTGTGATAAACAAGGTTTCCACACATGGGTCTGAAACAACAAATCATAGCAGAAGAGAAAAATAACAGTTTCAGTTAAAAAATTCAATTCTAAAGGTTTTTTAATTACATAGAGGGAATAAAGTTATATGTGAAGCTGAGAGGAAAAAAAAAACAAAGAAGACAAAGACCTATAGTATTACTCAGCATCTCTAATTTGTTATTTTTGTTCACAATGCCATTGCAATTTCTTTTACCCAGCTCTTTAAAATTTAAAATAAGTAAAAGCAGGGAGTTCTTGGGAAATAAGGTATTCATTATTCACACAGACTCTTGACAAAAACTTTCTAAAAATTTTCTATACATTTTCTACACCTTGATTTCTAGACTGTATTTCTGAAAATGCCTCAATAAGGAGTTTAAAGTTCAACAACAACAGAACGTTTCAAGGCAGCCATCGTATTTGAACTCTCCTGTTACAACTGACCTGGTGGTCTGATTTTTCCAATTAATTGTAATCTTTTATACATCCCCAGAGACTCACAAGCCTTTCCAATCCTGCTAATTAGGAGTGCATCAGTATTCTTGACTGTGCTTTTATAGTGCTTGTTCTGAAGTAGTTAGTGCTAGATATATGCCTTGTATATAAATAATTGTTAATGAACATGGTATTGGCAGTTATCTTATTACTTTCTGAATACATGGTAAACATGAAGATAGCTTTAAAAACGTGTATGTCCGTTGAAACTCAACAATGTGTCATCAGCGTGGTGCAGAGAAAGGATAAGAAGCCCATGGGAAAACATGGGAAACCTAATTGTCAGAAGAATCCTGTAACCATGCCTTCTTTTAACTCTTAAAATCTCTCTCTCTTTTTAATAAAATGGAGGAGTTGAACTAACATTAACTGATAAGCTGGAAGTCCTAAATTCAGGTGTGATGTATTTGGGTATTTGGGATGATTTTCTCAGTATGAAAGCCAGCCTCACCCACAAGGAAACTTAGGTGACTCATTTATAGTATAGTATAGTATGGTATGGCTTAGTATAGTATAGTATAGTATAGTAATTATATTATATGGAAATAAATTAGTCTATAATTCAAAAAATTAGAGAATTTTGACTTGTTAAAAGCATGATTCTGTAAAAATCTATTAAGAAACATATCAGTTCCCTATATTCACAGGATCTGTATGTTTAAATGATTATAATTATCTTTTTAATAAATGTTCTGAAAGATCCAAATCAACCTGAGGGATGTTAGAACCTAATAGATGTATCTCCATGGTCCTAAGAGGGATCACATAACATTCAAATGGAGTAACTGAAGCTAATTTGTTAAAGGAATTACTTGTCAAAGTGTGCCAATGGTTTAAAGAAATCTTTGAGAACTGACTGGTAAAGAACTAATGAAAACAGCTCTGAGAATTCCTCCCCTCCATGAGAAGCTCTTCACAATGCACTGAAGAAGAGAGGTTGGTGGGAGAAATGTCTCTCTACCACAGCATTGCCTTGTCAGGGGAACATCTGTGTTTCAAACAGCAAAGATAAAGGAATCCAGGCTGAAATGCTCCAATAGCTCTCCTTTCCTTCTCTATAGGAAGTAGTAGAATAGATTTTCCTGCAGAAAATTTGCACTTGGAGCTTTTATATTTATTCTGATCCCCTTGACACCAGAAGACAGAAACCCTGCACAAAGTTTCAGGGATCAATATGTAAGGGAAAGTATCCTGAGTGCTCCTAAATAGTGACACTAACAAAAGATGATGATCAGAAAATGCAATTCCATTTGCCTGCAAATTTAATGATTTCCTCTTTTTTTTTTTTGTTGCTGAGTAGTATTCCATTGTGTACAAATAGCACAATTTCTTTATCCATTCTTCCATTGATGGACATCTGGGTTGTTTCCAGGTTCTGGCTATTACAAATAAAGTTGCTACAAAAATGGCTGAGCAAATGTCCTTGTTGTGTACTTGAGCAAACTTTGGGTATACACCTAGCAGTGGTATAGTTGGGTCTTGAGGAAGTGTTGTCTGAGAAAGAGCCAGATTGACTTACAAAGTGGTTGTACAAGTTTACATTCCCACCAGCAGTGGAGGAGGGTTCCCCTTTCTCCACAACCTCTCCAGCATGTGTTGTCATTTGAGTTTTTGAATTTTAGCCATTTTGATGGGTGTCAGGTAAAATCTCAGGGTCGTTTTGATTTGCATCTCCCTGATGGCTAAGGACGTTGAACATCTCTTTAAGTGTTTCTCTGCCATTCTATATTCCTCTACAGAGAATTCTCTGTTTAGCGCCATACACCATTTTTTAATTGGTTTACTTGATTTATTGCTTTTTAACTTCTTTAGTTCTTTATATATTCTGGATATATATATCCAGCCCTCTGTCAGATGTTGGGTTAGTGAAGATCTTTTCCCAATCTGTAGGCAGTCGTTTTGTTCTGATGACAGTGTCTTTTGCTTTACAGAAGCTTTTCAGTTTTATAAGGTCCCATTTATTGATTGTTGCTCTTAAATGTGCTATTGGTGTTCTGTTCAGGAAGTTGTCTCCTGTGTGAATGAGTTCAAGGCTCTTCCCCACTTTTTCTTCTAACCAATTTAGAGTATCTTGTTTTATGTTGAAGTCTTTGATCCACTTGGACTTTAGTTTTGTGCAGGCTGATAAATATGGATCTATTTTCATTTTCCTGCATGTAGACATCCAGTTGTACCAGCACCATTTGTTGAAGATGCTGTCTTTTTCCCATTGAATGGTTTCAGCTTCTAGAAAAGATCATTCTGAGTGAAGTATCCCAGAAGGATAAAGACACACATGGAATTTACTCACTTATATAAATCTATAAGATATGATAAACATAATGAAATCTGTACAGCTAAAGAAGATAAACAAGAAAAAGGACACAGGGTAAGATGATCAATCCTCACTAAGAAAGACAAATGGGATGTGCATTGGACATAGGAAAAAACAACAGGACAGGAGCCTACCGCAGAGGGCCTCTGAAAGACTCTACCTAGCAGTGTATCAAAACAGATACTAAGACTCATAACCAAACCTTCGGCAGAGTGCAGGGAATCATATGAAAGAAGGGGGAGTTAGTATGGCATGGAAAGGATAGAAGCTCCACAAGGACCAAATATATCTTGGCACGGGGGTCTTTTCTGAGACTGACATTCCACCAAGTACCATGTATGTATATAACCTAGAACCTCTGTTCTGCTTGGATGTAGCCTGTGGTAGCTCAGTAACCAATTGGTTTCCCATAGTAAGGGGAACAGGGACTATCTCTGACAGGAACTCAATGGTAGGCTCTTTGACCTCCCCACTCCCCAAGGGAGGAGCAGTCCTGCTAGGCCACAGAGGAGGACTTTGCAGCCAGTCCTGAAGATACCTGATAAAACAGGGTCAGATGAAAGGGGAGGAGGTCCTCCCCAATCAGTGGACTTGGAAAGGGGCAGGGAGGAGATGAGGGAGGGAGGGTGGGATTGGGAGGGAATGAGGGAGCAAGATACAGCTGGGATACAGAGTTAATAAAATGCAACTAATAATATAAATAAATAAATTTTAAAAAAGATAAGAAAAAAGGAAAAAAAAAAGCAATTCCATTCCTAAACCACATGTTTTTCCCTATGATAAAGAATGGTTGTATATTAATCCTATATGCCAGTTTTAGAAAAGAAGCGTGATTGAGGAGACCTGAAAGGCAGGGGAGTGTGACACTCTTTCTCCCCTTCCAGAGCTACCCAGGCATGGCTAAAGCAATCTTGCATCACATTCTGTCTGAAAGCTGACCCACGTCATTGCCTTGGTTCACACAGCCAGGAATCATTTCCATTCTCTTCTGCTCATTTCTAGGAATGGAAGCCACTGTCTCTGTGTCTTTCCAAACACAATGCTCAGATGACAATAAGTAGCATTTCATCATAACTTTATCAAACCGAAAAATGTTGAGTTCAACATCTGATTGTTTAATGGTGCTTACTCATAATGATTGCAAACAACACTGTCCACAAGACAACGATTATTAAAATTCAGTTCTGTGATTTGATGTTTTATATATTTGTAGAGTTATTAATAATCTTTTCAGCACAAGAAAAATGCACCTTGTGCAATGTTCAGCAGTCGATGGTAAGATAATATTTTAATTATGTCACAAGTGGTGGCTTGATGCCATCAGTTTAGTTTTCTATACAACAACACAACACAGGGTGTTAAAGGTAACAGAAATTAGTTGTTTCTCACGATTCCAAATGCAGGACACTGCATGATCATGGCGCTGACATCGTTGGCTCTTTTCTCAGCCCGTAGAGACGTTTTGCTATGTGGTCTCTCATAGCCTCTCCTTGCTGTTGTCTTCAGGGCAAAGGGGGAGATATGTTATTTACTTTCTTATCTCATACATGCATCAGACCTACTCTGTTTAGGACCTCACCTTCCTTGCTGGTGTGGCATATGCTAGAATCATGGAGATAAAACTAGATCAGATTAACTGTGGCTTTGTTTGTGATTCATTTTCTTAATTGTTAGTTGATATGAGAGGGTACAGCCCCCTCTGGGCAAGCCACCCCAGGGAAGTTGTCTGGAAAGTAGAGGGCCTCTGAAAGACTCTACCTAGCAGTGTATCAAAGCAGATGCTGAGACTCATAACCAAACCTCTGGCAGAATGCAGGGAATCAAAAAAGGGGGGGGGGAGTTAATATGACCTGGAGAGGACAGGAGTTCCACAAAGACCAAATATATCTGGGCACAGGGGTCTTTATGAGACTGTTTCTCCAAACAAAGACCATGTATGGATGTAACCTAGAGCCCCTGCTCAGATGTAGCCCTTGGTAGCTCAGTATCCAAGTGGGTACACTAATAAGAGGAACAGGGACTGTTTCTGACATGAACTCGTGGGCGGGCTCTTTGACCCCCCCCCCAGGGAGGAGCAGCCCTGCTAGGCCACAGAGGAGGACTTTGCAGCCAGGCCTGAAGACACCTGATAAACCAATATCAGATGTAAGGGGAGGAGGTCCTCCCCTATCAGTGGACTTGGAAAGGGGTAGGAAGGAGACAAGGGTGGGAGGGTGGGATTAGGAGGGAAAGAGGGAGCAGGATACAGCAGGGATACAGAGTTAATAAAGTGTAACTAATATTTAAAAATAAAAATTTAAAAATAAAAGAAAAATATGAGCTGGAAAATATGATTTTCATCTAATGATCTAGTTTTCAATGGAGACAAAGCATATATTGATTTTAGGTTTCAAACATTTAATTGCCACTTAATAAACATTTTTTTAAAGAAAAAAATAAGGTAGCTGCCATTTTTAGGGTTTCTATTATGTGTTGAAACAGCATGACCAAGAAGTAAGCTGGATAGGGAAGGGTTTATAGGCATTATGCTTCCACATTTTAGTCCATCACTAAAGGAATCTGGGATAAGAACTCCAACAGGGCAGGAAGCTTGTGGCAGGATCTGATGCAGAGGCCATGGAGGAATGTTGCTTATTGGCTTGTTTTCCAAGGCTTGCTCATCATGTTTCTTATAGAACCCAGGACCACCAGCCCAGATATTTCACCATCGACACTGATCTCGTCCATAAATCATCAATTAAGATAATGTTCTACAGCCATGTCTTATGGAGGCATTTATTCTCTCAACTGAGGTTCCCTACTTTCAGAAAAGTCTAGCCTGTGTAAAGCTGATATAAGACTAGTCAGCAGAGCAGTTGACCACCAAGCCAATAAGTGCTATTCCTCCCTTTTCTCTTCTTCACTGCCTGCTTCCAAGTTCTTGCTTCTAGGTTCCTGACTCCAGATTCCTACCATCTAGAGCCTGCAAGAAAAATAAACACCCTCTTTTTTTTTTACATTAATTCTGTACTGTTCTTTTAAATTACTTATTACAAACTACCAACAAATTAAGTACGAGAATAGATTCTATGCTTACCTTAGTCACTTTAAGTTCGCAATAAGGGAAAGGGGAAAAGCTCAAAGAGATGTGGCTGTATTCTATTCTTTAACCAACTAAGGCAGTAAAATAAATATGGCTAACCACAGATTCCTCCTAACTTGTCAATGAGTAGTGAAGATTATAGTGACCCTTTTCTTTTTTTAAATTAATTTATTTTTTAATTAATTACAATTTATTCATTTTGTATCCCAGCAGTAACCCCCTCCTTTTTTTTTTAAATTTTTTATTTAACTTTTATTAAATACACTTTATTCCTTTTGTATCCCCCCATAAGTCCCTCCCTCCTCCCCTCCCGGTCCCACCCTCCCCCCCTTTCTGCATGAATGCCTCTCCCC
>REGO01000185.1:3000134-3023229 GCA_010120015.1 Rhombomys opimus | reverse complement strand
CAGTTCTAGAACTAGCAGTGGTGGTTTCCGAAGTCTGAGTAGGTTCAGGAGACCATTGCCCCCAGGGGTGAGACGTGCTCCATGTAAATTGACTAACTCCATGGGTGAGGGCGATCTGGCTGGGACATCTGTCACCCCATTGATCGCCAGGGTTGATTCGGCTGATCTGGCTGGCTAAGCGGGTGTCCCCTTCCTCCCTCACCGCTCCATGTGCGTCCCTCCCGAAGCTGCGAGCTCGGTCGAAGAGGACGACCTTCCCCGAATAGAGGAGGACCGGTCTTCGGTCAAGGGTATACGAGTAGCTGCGCTCCCCTGCTAGAACCTCCAAACAAGCTCAAGGTCCTTTCTTAAGTCAATATTGGTCAGTGTTTTATCACTACAACAGTAGCAAACTAGAAATCATCTCATTTAAATTTACTCCTGAATAAGTTCAATGGTAACAACTTTAGGAACTGTGTGTTAGTTCAGTTTGTTATTTCAGATACTAACGAGCTACTTGAAGCTACATATTTTTATGAAGAAACAGTGTTCAACTTCATTAATAATTATGAAGTTTCACATCCTAAATCTGGTGATGGTTTTCTTGTTGGCAGAATCCTGGAGTGACAGACCAAGGCATCTCATGGAAAGGGATAGAAAAATTCCTCTGTATCACAGTTCTAGTTTCTGTCCTTATATGTACCCACCAGTACTCTAACATAGGATTCTACTCTGATGAGCTTATACAAAACCACCATCTCCCAAAGTCCAAACTCTAAATTCAATAGTCAGATAAAGGCCTACTCTCCCAGTGCAATACAGTGGTCTCTACACATTCATAACATATGTATTTCACAGCAAGTTTTGAGAGATGAACTTGACTGGTAAATGGTGTACGAAAAACAACAATCTGTCTGTTATCCCTAGAATAAATATGAAATCATGGGAAGAAAAAGAGATTTCAAATAGCGGATTATTTATTGCCAAAAAACAGCCAAAATAGTATTTGAAATAATGAAATAATCTAACATTTTAAGTCATGTAGACTATATAAGAAATAAGGAGGAAGTCAAGATATGTGACTGTAAATCAGAACATTTCACTAGGAATTTAATCTCTTACACCTTGGAAACTGACTTGGCAGGGGACCATGTTGAACATCTAAATATAACAGAAATATTGAGAACTCAATTCAGCCAGCTAAAGACACTAGTAAGAAATGAATAAAATACTGAAATGTAGGTACATGTTATGGGCAACTTTAACAACAAAAATGATTTACAGAATAGTCTCACTTTGTAATGGAACCAGCATTTTCTGCAAAGAAATATTAAATATTTCCACTTGACAGCAATTAACTAAAAGCTTTCAAGTCTACAAAAGCTGTCAGAACAGTGACAAGCTTTGATAAACAAGTACAATGTTTGACTCATTAATTGATCATTCTGCATTAGGAAAAATAATGTAAAACTTCATGAATCTGTGTGTAAATGCATAGTAAGAGTGATTTAACAATGTAGAAGAATAAAAAACCTGATGTGTATAATTTATTCCACAGTGACTTTAGAATTCTATATTTAATGTGTTGACTTCAGCAGTGAAATTATGCTAGATTAGCTTTTTAAAACCTGAACACAGTTGAAGCTTATGGGTAATGAGGCTGACAGAGCAGAAATGAAGTGTGTCCTCTAGCCATTCTATATGATGTGGTGTCTACTGCCCAGAAATATCATCTTAAATTTTCTTTAATAGAATCCTTAGTGCCAAATTCGTCTACTAAGGAAGAGTTGAAGATTTATCTCAGTATTAGAGCACTTGTTTATCAGGTACAACGTCCTGGCTCCCCTCCATTACTATTTAAAGAAACAAAGAAAGTAAAAGAACACTTAACTGATAATGTCTAATAACTTACTAAATAAAAATCTATATACTAGTATAGGGACCCTGTGATCTGTATAAACATCAGATAAAGAAAGTAATCATGCTCAACTGGAACAAACTGATCAGATAAACCCAGTAGAAAACAGCTTTCCAGCATTGCCTCCATTCTCTGCATTGCCACAGAAAAATGTCTCCTAAGCTGAGCTTCTGACTAGCATTATTCAAAGCTATTCAATGCATCCTATTGAAAGTTTGAAAGTTTTTCTGCTTCTGGGTTACCTCACTCAAGATGATCTTTTCTAGATCCCACCATTTGCCTGCAAACTTCATGATTTCCTTGTTTTTAATTGCTGAGTAGTATTCCATTGTGTAAAAGTACCACAATTTTTGTATCCACTCCTCCGTTGAGGGACATCTGGGTTGTTTCCTGATTCTGGCAATTACGAATAAAGCTGCTATGAACATGGATGAGAAAATGTTAGATACTCACTCATAAGTAGTTATTTGACATATAATATGGGATAAACAAACGAAAATCTATAGTCCTAAAGAAGCTAAGCAAGCAGGCTGACCCTGGGTAAGATGTTCAATCCTCATTCTGAAAGACAAAAAGAATAGACATCAGAAGAGGGAGAAAACAGGGAACAGGACAGGAGCCTACCACAAAGGCCATCTGAAATACTCTACCCATTAAGGTATCAGAGCAAATGCTGAGACTCATAGCCAAACTTTGGGCAGAGTGCAGGGAATCTTATGAAAGAAGGGGAGATAGAAGGACCTGAAGAAGACAGGAACTCCACAAGGAGAGCAACAGAACCAAAAAAAAAAAAATCAAAGCCCAGGGGTCTTTTCTGAGCCTGATACTCCAACCAAGGACCATGCGTTCAGATAACTCAGAATCCTCACACAGATGTAGCCCATGGCAGCACCCTAGTAAGGGGAACAGAGACCATCTCTGACATGAACTCAGTGGCAGGCTCTCTGATTACCTCCCCATAAAGGGGGCATGCAGCCTTACCAGGCAACAGAGGAAGACAATGCATCCAGTCCTAATGAGACCTGATAGGCTAGGGTCAGAGAGAAAGGAAGGAGGACCTTACTTATCAGCGGACTAGGGGAGGAACATGGGAGGAGAAATTGTGGGAGAGATAGTGGGATTGGGAGTGGATGAGGGAGGGGGCTACAACTGGGATACAGAATAAACTTTAATATATAAATAAAAAGGAAAAAATTAAAAAAAAGAAAAATTAAAAGTGATTGGCTTTGGGGAATAAACAATATGTTCTTACTTAAAAGGAAGTCATGGAGGCTCATCTCCAAGTGTAATCAGTTACACCTACCAGTTAAGGACAGAACCAGAAACCTCAGGAAGTTTTGCCATATTGTTTGGCAAATTGACTATACACTTCAGTAAAAGGAAAACCCATAGGAAAGAGTGAGTATTGAATGTATTCAACTCTATGCACGATGGACCTGACATTATTAGAAGATCTAATGAATGAGCAGCCAATACAGTTGTTTGATTAGCATGCTTCCCAAGCACCAAAAATATATGGTGCTTCTTTGCCTATTCAGTTTCACCTTTAAATAAGCTAGACAGATTTTGTTGGATTCTTTGTTTCTATTTTCCAGTACTTTATTATGTGGCTTACTGCATGTGAAGAGCAAGTCAGCGTGTAGTACCAAGTTTACATCATCATAGAACTTCAACATGCACATTCTACTTAATGTAGCTCAAGTGTCAGGATAATAGTTATACGTATGGATGGGGACTTGTCCTGACAGTTGTGTTCACATTAACTATGGGTTTAGCGGGGCTGGAGAGATGGCTTAGAGAGTAAGAACACTGGCTGCTCTTCCAAAGGTCCTGAGTTCAATTCCCAGCCACATGGTGGCTCATAACCATTTATAGTGAGATCTGGTGCTCTCTCCTGGTGCTCAGGTACACATGCAGGCCGAAAGCTATATAAATAATGAATAATAAATTAATTTAAAATTAAAAAAGATCTTTTCCAGATCCCAACATTTCTTGATTTCATGAAAATTTCATGATTTCCTTGTTTTGTTTTTTTTTTTATAGGTAAGTAATATTCCATTGTGTAGGTATACCACAATTTGCATCCATTTCTCTACTGAGGGGCATCTGGGCTATTACAAATAAGGCTGCTATAAATATGGTTGAGCAAATGTCCTTATTGTGTACTTGACCCTCTTTTGGATATATGCCTAGGAATAGTATAGCTGGATCTGGAGGAAGCACTATTACTATTTGTCTGAGAAAGCACCAGATTGCTTTCCAGAGTGGTTGTATAAGTTTACATTCCCACCAGCAGTGGAGGAGGGTTCCCCTTTCTCCACAACTTCTCCAGCGTGTGTTTTTGATCTTAGCCATTCTGATGGGTGTAAGGAGAAATCTACTAAAATCTGTACACCTAGAGAAACTATTCAAGAGGGAGGACTCTTACTAAAATGCTCAATTCCTATCCAGAAAGGCAAAGAGGATGGACATCAGAAGAAGAAGAAAAGAGAGAACAACTCAGGAGCCTGACACAGAGGACCTCTGAAAGGCTCTGCCCTGCAGACTATCAATGCAGATGCTGAGACTTATGGGCAACCTTTGGGCAGAGTGCAGGGAATCTTAGGAAAGAAGTGGGAAACAGTAAGATCTGGAGAGGACAGGAACTCCACAAGGAGAGCAACAGAACCAAAAAATCTGAGCACTGGGGTCTTTCCTGAGACTGATACTCCAACCAAGGCCTATGCATGGAGATAACCTAAGACCCCTGCACAGATGTAGCCCATGGCAGTTCAGTATCTAATTGGGTTCCATTGTAATAGGAACAGGGACTGTTTCTGACATGAACTGATTGGCCTGCTCTTTAATTACCTCTCCCTGAGGGGGAAGCAGCATTACCAGGCCACAGAGCAAGACAATGCAGACACTTCTGATGAGACCTAATTGACTAGGATCAGAAGGAAGAAAAAGAAGACCTCCCCTATCAGTGGACTTGGGGAGGGGCATGCATGCAGAGGGTGGAGGAAGAGAGGGATTGGGATGGGAGAAGGGAGGGAACCACAGGGGTGATACAAAGGGAATAAAGTGTAATTAATAAAGAAAAAATAATATAAAAAGAATCATTATTACAAAGCCTTAACAGAAAAAGAAAGAAAGAAAGAAAGAAAGAAAGAAAGAAAGAAAGAAAGAAAGAAAGAAAGAAAGAAAGAAAAGAAAGAAAGAAAGAAAGAAAGAAAGAAAGAAAGAAAGAAAGAAAGAAAGAAAGAAAGAAAGAAAGAAAGAAAGATTTGGGCCCTGGCTTTCCTTTAACTATGGGTTTAGAAATCTTATTAGGCAGGTACCTGTTGGTCCTGGAACATTACACAAATGCACAAGTGATGTAGTCTTGAATGGAGTTGAAGAAGCAGCTGGGTGAAGAACAGTGTGGTAATCAGCCCTCGGATGATGCCTTATGCCAGGAGCAACAGTTCTCAGATTTCCACTGTAAGTCTCTTCTCTGTAAGCGAGGCCTGTTGGGCAACACTTTTGTTCTTATGACTTTGAAGCTTGGATACAACATATAGAAAGGCCAGGTCCTGATCAGATGTATCCCATAGACAGCTCAGTCTCCATGTGTGTTCTCTAGTAAGGGGAGAAAAGACAGTCTCTGACATGAACGTGGTTGCCTGCTCCTTGATCACTTCTCCCTTATGGGGCAATCTAGCCAGTTCACAAAGATAGAAGATCTAGAGAGTCCTGATGGGACCTGATAGGCTAGAGTCAGGCAATAGGGGAGGAGGACCTGCCCCATCAGTAGAATAGTGGAGAGGGAGAGGGGAGGAAGAGGGAGCGAGGGTGGGACTGGAAAAAGATGAAGGAGGGCACTACAACCAAGATACAAAGTGAACAAATTGTAAATAATAATAATAATAATTAAATGGTACCTACCAGAGCCAAAAATGGCAAATCTGCTGTCACCAAAAATTTGAGATCCTTAAGTGCAAAGTTTCCCTTTTGTATGTCAAATGTATGTCCATGTAACCAAATACGGTGTTTCTCTTCACATCATCATGATACTGAAATAAGAAAGTCCTGGTAGATTAACTATTGTCATTTCTGTTAAAAACAAAAACAAACAAACAAACAAAAGGACAGGTGTGCTTCAAAGAGAAGTATTTTGTCTATTGTCAATGTCCACTCCACAACTCTACAGCTCTAAGATGTTGATACATATCAATAAAGACAGAGCATTAGTAGGTTCATGATTTCCTGGAAGAAAAAAAATAAAGAATATTTAAATCAACATTTAAGAAAAGTTAATGAGGAATAGTATGTTGATTACATTTTAGAGCCAAACAGAAATGAAGGCTTCTTCCAACTTACTGCTTGTCTATAAGGAAAAATCAGGAATTTGACTGTAGATCAAATACATGTCAACAGGTTCAGAGACAGATGCAAATTGGTGTCCTCACTACAGTAACTGTCACACATGGAGGTAATTGACTGTACTTCAAGAATTGGAAAGTCAGCCTCAAAGAAGCCTACTCCATTGTAAAATCTAGTATGAAAGATACATCTAAAGAATTCAAGAGTTTCGCCTACTAAAGAAAAGCATTTATGTGGTGAATACAAGAAAGAAAATCCAAGGCAACTACTGGCTGAAATCAGGTAAATCATTGGAATTTCAGTTGTTTTAAGATAAACTTCAGTTGTTATAAGAAAAAGGGATAGATTTTCTTTCAGGAAGAAAATTACAGCATTTTTAGGTTCAACTCATAATACACTCTACCTTGATAATTCCAAATTATTGCAAGGTAGTAAAAGTTTTCAAGGATGTTTACAATGGAATTTTCAGGATAAACTGTATAATACACACTGAATAATATTTGAACTTTTGCCACTCAGAATTGAGGTAGTTATTTTTTTCAGTTTTTTTTTCATTGAAAATATTTTTTACAATAGATTCTGGTTAACTTTTCTCCTCCCCCAACATCTTCTAGATTCTCCTTTGTTCCTGTATCCTGTCCCATTCAAACCTACTATTTCGATTTTTCTCTCTCATTAGAAAACAAACTGGCACCTAAAAATGCAAATAAAATAAAATAAAAACAAGTGGAAGTAGAACAAATTAAACTGACAGGAAAGACTCAAAGAAAGTCTAAGAAACACATAGAGATGCGCAGACACACTTTCCAACACACAGAAATCCCACAAAAATTAATAACCGCAAATCGTAGTATATAAGCAAAGACCTGTAAAGTAAAATAATAAATAAATAAGTAAACCCCAAAATAAAACATTCTGAGACAAAAAGAAAAATTCCAGAATTACCACTGAGTTCATTGTGTGTTAGCCACCAACTGCCTGGTATACAGTATGCCCTAAATGTAGTCTGCATTACCTGGTCAGTGTCGTGGGAGAAAAATAAATTTTCCGATATGAAGAGTGGTCAATTGGAGTGGAAATCTACGTTACAGATGGGGGTCGTGTCTACTTTCCCCTCTTAGTGCTGGGACTCAACTGGCTTAGACCTGTGCAGGTCAAGTGCATGCTGCCACAGTTCATACTTGCCTCAGTTCTGTTGTGCTTAGATAGCACTGTTTCCTTGGATTCGCCATTACCTTTGCCTCTTAAAAATATTTCTGCCTCCTCTTCTGCAGGGTTCCGTGAGACAAGAGGGGAGGAATTTTATGAACCATCCTATTTAGAACTGAGTATTCCAAGGTCTCTCACTCTTTGCAATTTGTCCAGGTTTCTGTCTCTGTATATGTTCCCATCTATTGCAGGGAGAAGCTATTTTGATGATGGTTGAACAAGAAACTGCTGTATGAGTTTAGCATAATGTCATTAGGAATCATTTTATTGCTACATTCCTTTACCAGACTGTCGTATTTTGTTTTCCCTTAGACCATGGCCTATCAAACTTCTAGTGTTGAGCATGTGTTCTGTGTCAGAGTGGGCAGTAAATCCATTTAGACAGTGATTGGTTTCTCCCAGATCTTTGTGCCCCTGCTGCCCCAGCATATTGTGAAGATAGCTCACCACTGTAGATCTCAGGATTTGTAGCAAGACTGATGTTTATCTTTCTCATCTGGTAATGTGTGGATTCTTTTAGTATCGTAAGCACCAGTTAGTAGTGGTGGAGTTTTTAGGTAGGTACTAGTTCAGCTTCTCTGTGTTCCTGATTGTAGTGGAATTGCTTTGAGTTTCTTTCAATTTTAGCGGATGTGGGCTAAGAGCTTGCTGTAAATTGCATTTATTATGTGGAAATGTTTCCTGTATCCCTAATCTCTATAAGATATTTATCATAAAGGGATGTCAGACTTTGTAAAAGCCCTTTTGAGCATATTATGCTAGAATCATGTGGTTTTTGCAATTCAATCAGTTTATATGGTTGATTACAATTATCAATTTATGAATGTTGAACTTTCCATGATTTTCTGGGGTGTATCCTAATTTGATCATGGTAGATGATCATTATGATGTGTTCTTATACTTGCTCTGCAAGTAAATTATTAGAAACAGTTTTTCAACATTATGAGGAAATTTGGTCTGGAATTCTCTTTGTTGTTGACTATTTATATGGTTTAGGTATCAGTGTAACTGTGGACTTTGTAAAAGTAATTGGACAATGTTTCATTTGTTTCTATTCTATAGAATGATTAAAGGAAAAGTGACATTAATACTTCTTTGAAAGTCTGGTAGAGTGTAATGCTGTAGTCATCTATCTCTGAGCTCTTTTTGATTGGGAGACCTTTAATTACTACTTTGATTTCAAGAGTTTTTACTGGTCTGTTTAAATTGTTTATTGATTCTTGATTTTACTTTGGTAGGTAATACATATCAATTATTGATTTTTGTTCAGATTTTCCATATTGGTAGAGTATAGACTTTTAAAGTATGCTCTTGTGATTCTCGGATTTCCTTAGTGTCTGTTATGATAGTACTCTTTTCATTTCTAATTTGGTTAATTTAAATCTTTCCTCTTTGCCTTTTAGTTAATTTGGCTAAGTGTTTGTCAATCTCAGTGATTTTCTCAAAGAACCAAATCTTTATTTCATTGATTCTTAGTATTGTCTTGTTTGTTGGTTTCTATTTTATTGATTTAGGACTTAAGGTTGATTACTTCTTAACATCTACTACCAATACTTTGGGGTATTCATTTTTTTTGTAGAAATTTCATTTGTGCCATTAAGTTGCTAATATGAAATCACTCGGTTATTTTATTGTAGGTTATTAGTGCTGTGAACATGTGTCATGTAATTGAATTCATTGTGTCCTTTAGTTTAGGGTTTTGTGTTTTGATTTTTATTCAATTCTAGGAATTTTTTTATTTCTTTCTCTATTTTGTGGGGGAGGGGGAGTTCAAGGAATGAAGACAGGATTTCTCTGTGTAGCCTTGGCTATACTGGGCTCACTTTGTAAACCAGACTGGCCTTAAAATCATACCGATCTGCCTGCATCTGCCTTCCCAAGTGCTGGGATTACAAGCCTGCACCACTACCCCAGCTTTAATTATTTTTCTTTTTTTATTACAATTTATTTACTTTGTATCCCTGCTTTAGCTGCCTCCCTCATTTTCTCCCACTCCCATCCTCTCTCCTTCTTCTCTCTCTCTATGCCCCTCCCCTAGTCCACTGATAGGGGAGGTCCTACTCCCCTTCTATATGACCTTAGGCTATCAGGTCTCATCAGGCTGCATTGTTTGCCTCTGTGTATCCTGGCAAGTCTGCATCAAAGAGCCCTCCACTGAGTTCATGTCAAAGACAGCTTTTGCCTCCATTATGAGGGAACACCACTTGGAAACTGAGCAGCCTATGGGATTCCTCTGAGCAGGGGTTCAGTGTCCTGTCCATGCATAGTAATTGGTTGAAGTATCCGTTTATGCAGTGCTCCCTAGGGCCAGATTTTATTTTTTTTTATTTTATTTATTTATTTATTTATTTATTTATTTATTTTGGCTCTGTTGGTCTCCTTGTGGAGCCCCCGTCCCCTCCAGGTCTTTCTATCTCTCCCTTCTTTCATAAGATTTCTTGCACTCTGCCCAAAGTTTGGCTATGAATCTCAGCATCTGCTTTGAAACCCCAATCAGTAGTCTTTCAAAAGTCCTCTGTGGTAGGCTCTGTTCTGTTCCCTGTCTTCTCCCACTTTTGATGTCTATTGCATTTGCCCTTCTAAATGAGGATTTAGCATCTTCCCTAGAATCCAAGGCTTCTGTAAATCAAAGGACACCATCATTAGAACAAAGAAACAGCCTACAGTCTGGGAAAGGCTCTTCATCAACCCTGTAATTGACAGAGGGTTAATATCTAGAATATGTAAAGAACTCAGGGAGTTAAACGCCAACAAACCAAGTAACCCTATTAAAAAAGGGAGTACAGAGCTAAACAGAGAATTCTCAATAGAGGAATATAGAATGTGAGAGAAACAGTTGGAGAAATGTTGAACATCCTAGTCTTCAGGGAGATACAAAGCAAAACAACCCTGAGATTTCACCTTACACCCATTAGAATGGATAAAACCAAAAACTCAAGTAATAACACATGCTGGAGAGGATGTGGCGAAAAGGAATCCCTCCTCCATTGCTGGCGGGAATGTAAACTTGTACAACGACTTTGGAAATCAATCTTGTGCTTTCTCAGAAAATTAGGAATAGCGCTTCCTCAAGATCCAGCTATACCACTCCTAGGCATTTACCCAAAATATGCTTAACTATACAACAAGGACATTTTCTCAACTATGTTTATAGCAGCTTTATTCGTAATAGCCAGAATCTGGAACAACCCAGATGTCACTTAACTGAGGAATGGATGCAGAAATTTTGGTCCATTTACACAATGAAATTACTTAGCAATTTTAAAAAAGGAAATAATGAAATCTGCAGGCAAATGGTGGGAACTAGAAAAGATCATCTTAAGTGAGGGAACTCAGAGGCATAAATACACACATGGTATATACTCACTCATAAGTGGATATTAGCCACAAAATACAGGATAAACATATTAAACTTTGCTACTTCATAATGGCTTAAAATTTTTACTAATTAATTTTAAAATATTCATAGTTGGCTTTTCATCACAAAACAATTTAAAGAAACCTGAATTTCTTGCAACATGGCATAAAAGTTTGAATTTCACATTAAGACATTTAATAAGTATATAATTTATTAAATATTTTCATTCTCAGGCTTTCTCATTATATATTAAAAACAAAACAACTTTATAAGAATAGTGCTGATCTATATAAATATTTTAACAAGTTGTCTAGAGCGTGGTATAATGCGATTTTAAGTATCATTAACTGTCATTATCATGCATATTGAATATGTTATTGCTACAACAATAATTTTACCACTGGTAAGTTATAGCAGGAAGTGTCAACTAGCACTGCTAAAGACAGCTCAACTGATTGACATAATGTGCTAGTAAATATGGACTGTCAACTTGAAATTTAGAATCAGCTAGGACACAAACTCTGTAACAGCGGTTTCAACATCACTGCAACATGTGAATTCCTCATGTTGTGAAAGCCCTCAACTTTTATTTTGTTGCTACTTCATAACTGTAATTTTGATATGTTATAAATCATAATATAAATATCTGATATTCCCAATATATGCTTTGTGACCCCTTCAAGGGAGTCAGGACCTACAGGTTGAGAAAATGTGCTCTGGAAATATCAGCTATTATGATTCCAGTGATGTCTGCAGAAGATGAGATAGTTCACTTATTTCATGAGCTGGGTTCCTGGGATGAATGAACTGGTGAAAGCAATCTGGAAACAAGCTTTCTTTTCTCTTTGCTTCCTGGCCATAAATACAATGTTTTACAATCCTGCCTGCATAAATACAATTGTTCTCTTCACCATTAATCCTTTCCTGTCATCATTGATTCTTATCTTCAAACTCTGAATTAAATAATCACATCTTTTAAGTTGCTTTTGCCAGACATTTTGTCAAAATGAGAAAATATTACTAATAAACATGTAAAGATAACTATACAGTATTGTGTAGGGTGATAAATTACCTTTAAATTTTCAAATCTGTCTAAACAATTGTCTAGCTATATTTTAGGTAATTGGACTGGAGAATTCGATACTATGATGGAGCAACTGAGAGTGGCCATTGTTACAGTAAATTCTACCAGAGTGGGCACAGGACTAGCCACAGGATTATCATCATGGATTGCTGCAGCCATGAATCATCTGAAGGAATGGGCGGGCATGGGAGTATTAGCAGGCCTTCTGGTGTTGGTCTCCTTGGTTTGCCTATGGTGTATATGCAAGATTAGAGTCTCACAACAGAGTAATGCAACCATGATCATTCAGGCCTTTACAGCCATTGAAGCAGGACAGTCTCCCCAAGCATGGTTGGCTACCATAAAAAGCTAAAATGTTACGCTCAGGATGGGAGGCTAAGCACTGCACTCAGGGTCAGCCGCTTTCGACCCAGAGAAGAGCATGTCTGATTGCATGCGGGTTGATGCCCCAGGTCCTGCCTCTGAGAAAAAGGTATCAGACGGGTCTGATGCTCTTTGGGTGGATGACACCTAAATGAACATTGGTACAAAGTCCCAATTTATTTCTAATATCAGAGATCAGACCTCTACTCTTGCTTCATGCGTCTAAAACAAAAAGGGGGAACTGTAGATAGCTGTGTAATGCCGTGCCTTAAAGATGGAGCTGGTTTCAGCCTTCTGCCTTCCACCTTCCCGATTGTGAGTGCTCGCTGTCACAAACAACTCCATATTTGGCTAAGTCTGAGGATCTGGCTTGCTTCCGTGTATGTGGACCTATCTGCATTGCCCACATGGCACACTGGGGTTGGCTACCCAGAGGGTATTTAAGCTGTAGGCTGGCTTTCCCCAGGGTCAGAAGATTGTTCAAGGTTCCTGAATAAACTGCATTGAGAAGAAAAAAAAATTTTTTTTCTATTATTTTTTAAATATATCTATTTATATAATATATATGTAATATATAATTGCAAATAGCACCAAGACAATAATAATCAGAATTTAACAGATAAAGGTGACTCAGCAGTATTTAGACTACCCTGTTTTTATCTTACTTAATCATCAAAAACCTCGTGGCAATTTCTTTACATGCACAGACTTTAGGACCAAGCTTCCTGTTCCTGAAATCTTGTTTAAAAAAAGAAATTCAGTATTTCACAGTGTCTTCCACTGGAAGTTTACATGAAAGAATAGTGAGAATAATAATAAGAAATGCACCTTTCTGTACACAAGTTGTTATGTCAACAAAGCATTATGTAAACTATATGAGGAAAAACTTAAAATAGCTACAGTCTGTTCATTCTCTTTGCCTGTAGGCTATATCTGTGGAGGAATGAAAAAGTCTAAGTATCTAACCTCATGTCCTTATTAGGAATTTTTTTGGCCTCTGGGTAAAGAGAATAATGTTACTTACAAATAAGGGTGGTTTTCAGATGAATTCTTTTTACAGGATGCCCCGAGTTTAGGATTACTTATAGTAAATAAATCTAGGGTTACAGATTTATGAAACTTGGTGGTTTATTACATAAACTATAGTACACAACAATAGTAGCTAAAGTTCTTTTCTAGCTTTGTTGGAAAATAAGCTTTCATTAGAGACCGTATCTACCTATGGCTAGAAAACTCAAGTTCCAAGTAAGATGGAGAAAATATTCTGCTCATGGTTTTTCAGAGCAACCTCTGTTTTTTTTGAGCCTTTAAAGTAATGAGACTAAATATCTTTGACTCACAGGAGATCCCTTTAAAAATGAAAGAAGGGGAGTTAGTATGATATGGAAAGGATAGGAGCTCTACAAGGACCAAATATATCCGGGAACAGGGTCTTTTCTGAGACTGACACTCAACCAAGGACTATCTATGGATATAACCTAGAACTTCTGCTCGGATGTGGCCCATGGTAGCTCAGTAACCAAGTAGTTTTCCAAAGTAAGGAGAACAAGGACTATTTCTAACAGGATCTCAAGGGCAGGCTCTTTGACCTCCCCACCCCCCCAGGGGAGAAGCAGTCCTGTTAGGCCACAGAGGAGGACTTTGCAGCCAGCCCTGAAGATACCTGATAAAACCAGGGTCAAATGAAAGGGGAGGAGGTCCTCCCCTATCAGTGGACTTGGAAAGGGGGCAGGGAGGAGACCAGGGAGAGAGTGTGGGGTTGGGGAGGGAATGAGGGGGCGGGATACAGCTGGGACACAGAGTTAACAAAATGTAACTAATAAGAAAAATAAAATAAAATAAAAATGTGTTTCCCAGTGTTAGCTTTAAAAAAAAAAATAGAGCCACCAACCAAAACATACTCATCAATGAATTTCCCCAAATGGTAGGTATTCTTTCAAACTCATGAGGCGGTGAACATTCATTTGGTACTCCCATAGTTTCTAAGTCCTTCCGTGATCTACATAAAAGGCAATGCAAGTAAAATTACTATTATTGTCCCTTAGGGGTAATGACATAAAAGTCTTTATAGTGTGAAGTTTCACTCAGCTACTCTGGCACCCAAGCTTATATCCATCCCTTGTTCACCTATTACTACTTTTAAATATATGCAGTGATTTTTTCATCTCCCGTTCTATGAGATGAATTCAATGAATTCAAGAAATAGTTCTCCACTTTAGAACATGATATGAAATCCCATTATATTAGAAAAGAGTGCCTTATTGGTTTTGAGTTATTATATATATATATATATATATATATATATCCTTCTAAGTTACATATATTCAAAAATAATAACTCCATGGACGTTAGGTAGCTCTTCAGCACTAGAGTCCCAGACCCAGTGACATGAAATGATTCTTCTCTAATGAAGTTTCTTTGATGTCTCTCAGCACCCACTCTTGAAAAGTCACTTTTAATTACACTCTGACATTTATTTTACTTTATACCAAAGAAATACAAAAATAAACCCCATAGATTTTAGTGAGATTGATATGGGTTTGGCCTCATAGTAAGTCAAAATTGAAAGAAGTCTGCTACAAAGACATTGAAAAGGCTTGAAGGAAATTACTCCTGGATTTCATCTAAAAATAAAGTGCCACTTCTATATACATAGGTAGAAATAGCTCTCCTTTTTTGACACATTATCCAAGGGGATTTATAACATTACTCTAGAAAAATGAACTCTGGAGAGGATTGTGAGATGATGAATAATTACAAGAAATAGAGGTCTTTTGATGTTACTTCCAGGTACTTCTAATTCTGAAAAAACAAATGTTACAGGAAATAGAAAGTCAGCTGAGAGGAAGGATGAGTTAAGCCTACACTGTGTTTTACTGGGGGTTCATGAGCACATGAGAGTCATGTAATATGTTCTAAGTCCATGGCATTACTCCACAAATAAGGTCATTTTAGCTACAATTTTATAATACAGTTGAATGTATAACTTATTCAAGAAAAAAAAAATCACACGATAACAGATGACTTCCACCTCACTGGAAGACAAACGGAAGACAATTAAGACAATTAAGTCAGTTAATTTAACATTAATTTTTCTTTCTGCAGATTATTTCTTTTAAGGGTTTCGGTGAGAGGAGAAAGGTGGCTAAAAATGACTAAAACTTACCATCAAACAATAAAAAATATTTTAGTGCACTAGAACACTCTGCCCTATGATGCAGACCTTTTAAAAGTTATTTATGATCTTCTGGGCTTTGTTTTCATTCATAAGCTCCATTGCTTAGAGGAAAAATAATCATCTGCATTCAACTTATCTTTCTACCAAATATGTCATTAAAATTATAGATACATGGCCATCCTGACTGTTACTAGTCACATGCCACAGATTTTGAGACAGAATTTCAAGCATACATACAAGGGATGGGAAACACCACTAATAAGGGAAACGTTAAGCTGGAATATGGTTGCTATGGATAGTGATTATGCATTACAGTTTAATTGTCCTTTGAGATTTTCCACAGAAGAAGTGAAGAACATGGTGGACTACCCTCACATTAACCAGGCACTGTAAATGGAGTTTCTCTGAAGGGGAAGAATAATCCCAGTAGAACTTTTCCCTTTTGGTGAGACAAGTCTTTTTTTTTTTTTTCCTTATCAGTTACATTTTATTAACTCTGTATCCCAACCGTGTCCCGATCTTTCATTCCCTCCCAGTCCCTCCCTCCTTCCCTCCCTCATCTCTTCCCTGCCCCTTTCCAAGTCCACTGATAGGGGGGGACCTCCTCCCCATTCATCTGATCCTGTTTTATCAGGTAACTTCAGGACTGGCTGCAAAGTCCTCCTCTGTGGCCTAACAGGACTGCTCCTCCCTTGGGGGATGGGGAGGCCAAAGAGCCAGTCATTGAGTTCCTGTTAGAAATAGTCCTTGTTCCCCTCACTTTGGGAAAGCAATTGGTTACTGAGCTACCACAGGCTACATCTGAGCCGAGGTTCTAGGTTATATCCATACATGGTCCTTGGTTGAATGTCAGTCTCAGAAAAGACCTTGTACCCAGATATAGTTGGTCCTTGTGGAGCTCCTATCCTTTCCCCATCATACTAACTCCCCTTCTTTCCTATGATTCCCTGTACTCTGCCAAAGGTTTGGTCATGAGTCTTTGCTTTGAAAACACTGCTAGTTAGAGGCTTTCAGATGCGCTCAGTAGACTCCTGTCATACGTTCAATGCACATCCCATCTGTCTTTCTAAATGAGGATTGATCATCTTACCCCATGTCTGCTCTCTTGATTATCTTTTTTAGGTGTATAGATTTCATTATGTCTATCATATCTTATAGGTCTATATAAGTGAGTATATACTGTGTTTGTCTTTCTCCTTCTGGGATATTTCACTCAGAATGATCTTTTCTAGATCCCACCATTTGCCTGCAAATTTCATGATTTCCTCCTTTTTGATTGCTGAATAGTATTCCATTGTGTAAAAATACCACAATTTCTGTACCCATTCCTCCGTTGATGGACATCTGGGTTGTTTCCAGGTTCTGGCTATTACAAATAAAGCTGCTATA
The DNA here is from genome assembly GCA_010120015.1 of Rhombomys opimus. Lineage (NCBI taxonomy): Eukaryota > Metazoa > Chordata > Mammalia > Rodentia > Muridae > Rhombomys > Rhombomys opimus. The sequence goes on along the minus strand of REGO01000185.1, from coordinate 3,006,407 downwards.
AACATAGTTGAGCAAGTATCCCTTTTGTGTACTTGACAAGTCTTAGAGAATAAGTTTGAAGTCATTGGTGGTCAAAGCTCTGGAAGAATGAGCTGCCAGATGCTAAGGGGACTTCTGGATGAAACACTGTAGTGCTTGCTCCTGCATGCCTCAGATACTGCCATCCTGTACACATCGTGCTTTAACTTATTCCTGATCTGACATTTATAAGAGACAAATACTGAATTTAAAAATGAGATTAGTGCCAGGAACTATCACTGTGAATCATACATCTTTATTATGGTTTCTAAACCAAATATTAAAATATAAATATGAAAATTGGGAAAATCCATTAATGTTCACTTATTTTGAATTTAGGATATGGATTGTTAGTGGAATTTATTTAATTTAGTATTTCCCCATAGTTTTATAAAAATTTCTCATGGGGAATTGTGCTTTCACACAGTGGAAAAAGGACAGAAAAAGGGAAACAGTCTTGTTCCTTGCTCAGTTCCACTACTACTGTATACCTCCTTTAAGCTCTCCACAGATTTTCTGACATATTTGATATTTAATATCAATTTCAAAAGCATCACTAACTAAAATTTAATTTTGAATTTATTTTAGTACCAAATAATGCATCAGCTGCAATTAGTAAATGTATTAAAAATATGTAATTATTGTGGTTCATTACATGGATATAAAGAAAAATCTGAGAGAATTTCTTGACACTCATGAATCAAGCCACCATCCCTGTGACTGTGCATTCGAACGGCCTGTTTCCTTGGTGTCCTCCATCTACTATGGCTGGTGAAATTTTTCTGTTGTTTCTGCCCACTGTTTCCTGAGCCCTGAAGAAAAGATTTAATGGAAACTTCTCACTTACAACCCAGTTTTTGCTTTTCCATTCTTGCAGATGAGTGTACCTGGCCTTATTTTGAGGTTCTTGATCTACAGGCAGTTGAGTTTTGTGCATGGTGATCATTACAGATCTTTCTCCACTCTTCTAAATGCAGCATGTAGTTTTACCAGCACCATTTGTTGAATATGCTATCTATTTTTCTAGTGTGGATTTCTGGCTCCTTCACCAAAAATAAAGTATCCATGGGTATGTGAACTTATTTCTAGGCATTCAATTTGATTCTATTGATCAGCTTGACAGTTTTTGACAATAACATGCTGCTTGTATTGCTATACCTCTGCTGTAAAATTTGAAATAGAAGATGGTGATACCTCCAATAATTATTTTTTAGTTGTTTTTTTTTCTAATTTTTAAAAATTTAATTGTTCACTTTACACTGCTAATCTCAACCTCCTCCCTACTCTCTTCCCAGACCTACCATCCTAGTCTATTCTCCCTTTTCCCCTTCCTTTTTTCTTCAGAAAAGGGGAACCTCCCCCCCCAAAAAAAAACACACACACCAACTCACCCCAGCATATCAATTTGCATCAGAACTAAGCACATCATTTTCCATTTGCGGCCCAACAAGACAGTCCACCTAGGGAAAAAAATGATACAAAACCGGCAACAGAGTGCGTGTCAGAGACAACCCACACTCTAATTGCTGAGGGATCCTCATGACGATCAAGCTCAATCTTTCCATCCGTTAAAAATGTGTTAAGGGACTTTGGTCCAGTCAATGCATACTCTGGTTGATAGTTCAGTCCCTGTGAGCCGCCCACAGTCTTCTGTTATTTAACCCTGTTGGACTTCTATAGAGTTCTTGTCCCTTCTGTGTCCCTCTATCCTTCCCCCAACTCTTCAACAAGACTCTGCCTCATGTTTCCCTGAGGATCTCTGCTTGTGTTTCGATCTGTTACTGGGTGGAACATCTCAGAGGATAGTTATGCTAGTCTCCTGTCTGCAAGCATAACCAGTTTTTATTAACAGTGTCAGGGGCTGGCTCTCTCCCATGGGGTGGGTCTCAAGTTCCACCAGCCATTGTTTGGCCATTCCCTCAATCTCTGCTCCATCTTTTTCTTACTCTTCTTATGGCAAGGTTAAATTTTAGAATGAAGGTTTTGTGTGTAGGTTGGTGTTCTTTTCCTTCCACTGTAAATCCTGCCTGGTTATAGGAAGTGGCCACTTCAGGCTCCATATCCTCACTGCTACTAATTCTTTTATAGTTTAAGATTGTTTTAGTTTTGTGTTTCCATATGAAGCTGAAAATTGTCCTTCAGACTTCTAATTGTATGATAATTTTGATAAGAATTGCACTGAATTTGTAGATTGTTTTTAATAAGATGGCCAATTTTACAATATTATTTCTACCAATCCAAGAGCATGGGCAATCTTTCAATTATCTAATATTCTTCTTCAGTTCTTTAATATTTAAAAAAAATTTATTAAACAAGTCTTTTATTTGCTTGGTAGAGTTAACCCAAGATTTTTCTTTTTTCTTTTCTTTATTTTTGATTTTTATTAATTACAGTTTATTCACTTTGTATCCCACTTGTAACTCTCTCCCTCCTCCTCTCCGAATCCCACCCTCCCTCTCTCTTCTTCCTCCCCCAGTCCACTGATAGGGGAGGTCTTCTTTCCCTTTCTTCTGATCCTAGTCTATCAGGTCTCATCAGGAGTAGCTGCACTGTCTTCCTCCATGGCCTGGAAAGGCCGCACGCCCGTGAGGGGGAGGTGATCAAAGAGCAGGCCAATCAGATCATGTCATACACAGTCCCTGTTTACATTACTAGGGAGGCCATTTGGAAACTGCTCTGTGTGTGTGTGTGTGTGTGTGTGTGTGTGTGTGTGTGTGTTTGTGTCTCAATATGTGACTTAAGCTGTAGTAGTGTTTCTTTTATGATGTTGGGTACCCTTGTATTTGTTGAATAGTTGCTTAGAATTGAAGAATCCTCTTGGTGGACTTTTCCTTTGATATGTATTATTCTTCCCTATATCTTCTGATTAGTTTTGGCTTGAAGTCTATTTGTTTGTAATATTTTTTCTATTTATTTTCTCTGAGGGAATGTCAATCCTTGATATTAAGTTGTGTTCAACAGGAAGATGAATTTGGTTTTAATTTAATTTGTTGTTCTGTGTTTTATGTTTTGTTTTTTATTTTTTGTTTGTTTGTTTGGTTGGTTGGTTGGTTTTTGGTTTTTCAAGACAAGATGTTTCTGTGTATCCCTGGATGTCCTGGACTTGCTTTGTAGACCAGGCTGGCCTCAAACTCACAGCAAGCTGCCTGCCTCTGCCTCCCTGAGTGCTGGAATTAAAGGTGTGCACGATCACACTGGGCTATTCTGTGTATTTTTATTGAGGGTTCTCTATGAGCAGTGAAGTTAATGTCTTCAGATAGAACTTTTCTTTCTGGAGACTTCTGACTAGCTAGATTTGTGGGTAGATACTGATTATATTTTGTTTTATTGTGGAATGCCTTTCTTTTTCCATCCGTGATGATTAAAAAGTATCTGGGAGTCTGGATTAACATCTGTGGTGGCTTAAGGTTTGTAGAACATCCCTCTCACCCCTTGTTTTTAGAGTACCCTTTGAAATGTTAAGTGGCATTCTAATATGGTATTTTTATATATAATCTTTTGTTATTTGGCCTTTTTCCCTTCATGGTTTTGAATTATTATTTCTTTGCTTTATGTTTTTAGTGTTTGGATTATTATGTTTTGTGTTTTGTGTACGTAAATAGTCATCTCCTTCTTTATATTAGAGAAATTTTTTTCTATGATTTCTGCTCTGTCCTCTATTCCTATTAGTCTTGGATTTGTTCTTTTCATAGTGTTCAAAATTTCCTGGATGTTCTGTGCCTGAAAAGTTTCATATTTAACATTTACTTTGACTGATGTGTCAGTTTTCTCCATCTTGTCTTCAGTGCCTGCGGTGTTCTCTTCCATCTGTTGGTCAGGCTTGCCACTGAGGTTCCTATTTAAAGTATTAAATTTTCATTCATAAATTTCTCAGTTTAGGTATTATTTTGTGATTGAATTTTTACTTTCATGTCTTAAACTATTTTCTTCATGCTTGTTCCACTGCTTGTTCATTTTTGCCATAGATTTTATTGATGGATATATTCATATATAGCCTCTTTAAGATCTTGAACAAATTCATAATAGATATTTTAAGTCCCTTTCTTGTACTTCAAGTTTATTGCATTTCCTAGAGCCTACTCTGATACAATTGTTGAGCTGTGGTAGAGATACAGAGTACTTACTGGCTTATACTGATTATATTTTTCTCTGGCATCCAGACATCTGTGTTTGCAATGATTGTCATTTATTTGCTGCTGTCTGGTCTTGGGTTTGTTAGGCTTGAACTACACTTCTTGTTTGCTTTTGTCCTCTCTCATTTAGGAGCTTATGGTGCCTGTATGTTGCCTGAGTACTTGTTGGGTGTAGACATTAGGGCACCTCAGGAAGAACTATTTGTATGTGTTGAGAGCCAACATCAAGGAATGGGGGTAACATATAAGAAAGTGGATTAAAAGGGTCCAAAAGAAGAAGGACTGCCAGGTATTCCACCCTAAATCTGTGCAAACACCTAGATATGGGTGTAGAGAGGAAGGAGTAGCCACAGCAGACAGTCTGCTACAAAGATGGGCTTCAGAATTAGAGTTGAGGAGGGATAGGGAAGATTACCTATCTTATTCCCTGACTGGAATGGCTAGCTAGTCCCAGAGATTCCCTCTCATGTTTCTTTCCTTTCCTTTCCTTTCCTTTCCTTTCCTTTCCTTTCCTTTCCTTTCCTTTCCTTTCCTTTCCTTTCCTTTCCTTTCCTTTCCTTTCCTTTCCGTTCCTTTCTTTTCCTTTGTTTGTTTTCAAATCTGTTTTTAATTAGTTTATTTATTCAATATACTTATGGTTCCTGGCTGCCTCCATCCTTTCTTCTAAGTTCCACACTCCCTCCCTCTTCCCCTTATCTTTCCTCCACTACTTTTGAGAAAAGGAGAAACACACACCCACACACACTCACATGAACCCACCCCTGCACATCAAGTTGCATCAGGATTGACTGCATCCTCTTCCCCTGTGGCCTGGTGAGGTAGTTCCACCAGGAGGAATTAATCAAAAGGCAAGCAACAGAGTTCATGTCACAGACAGCCCCTTACTAGGGAACTCACAGGAAGCCCGAGCTGCCCATTGGCTACATCTGTGAGGTGGCCTGGGTCCGGTCCACGCATGGCCCTTGCTTGGTGCTTCAGGCCCCTCTGGCCCATAGTTAGTTGGCTATGTTGGTCGTCCTGTGTAGCTCCTATGCCCTCCAGATGCTTCTATCCTCCCCCGACACACATTTTTCCACAAGACTCCCTATGCTTTGCACAAAATTTGGCTATGAGTCTCAGCATCTGTTTCAATCCACTGCTGGGTGGAGCCACCCAGAGGACAGATATGCTAGGCTACTGTCTGCAAGCATAGCAGAGTATCATTAATAGTGTCAGGGGTTGGTACTCTCCATGGAGTGGGTCTCAGGTTGGGCCAGGCATTGTTTGGACATTCCCTCAATATCTGCTCTATCTTTATCCCTGTACATATTGTAGGTGAAATTTGATTTGGGGGTTTTGGCAGTGGTTTATGTTTCTCTTCATCCAGTAGAAGTTTTGTCTAGTTAGAGGGTCTTTAGTCCCCTCGAACTCTGATAGTAGGAGTATCAGCAAGAGTCACCTCTATATCCTCCCAGGAGCCTGCCCTTTCTTAGTTTACCAGCTCATCATTGAGATGTCTCCACCAATGGTTTCTCTTCTCTCTGCAGGCCCTCTGTCTTCGGGTCCCCCACTCTCCCTAGGTTTGATCTCTATCCTCATTTTTTCTCCATGTTCGTTCTCCTACCTTTTTTCCTTCCTTTCAACCAATTCTGCTGTCTAATCTATTTTTCCTTCTGAGTGAGATTTAAGCATTCTTCCTTGGATGCTCCTTGTTACCTATCATCTTTGGGTCTGTGAATTGTACTATAGTTATCCTATACCATATGACTAAAATCCGCTTTTAAGCGAGTACATACCATGTCTGTCTTTCTGGGTCTGGGTTACCTCACTAAGGATGATCTTTTCTAGCTCCATCCATTTGCCCGCAAATTTCATGTTTTCCTTGTTCTTAATTGCTGAGTAGTATTCCACTGTGTAAATGTACCACAGTTTCTTTCTTTGGTTGAGGAACATCTAGGTTGCTTCCATAATCTGACTATTACAAATAAATCTGCTACAAACATGGTTAAGAAAGTGTCATTGTTCTAGATTATATCCATACATGGTCCTTGGTTGAATGTCAGTTTCAGAAAAGACCCTGTGCCCAGATATATTTGGTCCTTGTGGAGCTCCTATCCTTTCCCCATCAGACTAACTCCCCTTC
>REGO01000185.1:2975867-2999869 GCA_010120015.1 Rhombomys opimus | reverse complement strand
CCTGATAAAACAGGATCAGATGAATGGGGGGAGGTCCCCCCATCAGTGGACTTGGAAAGGGGCACAGTGGTGATGAGGGAGGGAGGGAGGGACTGGGAGGGAATGAGGGTTCGGGGCATGGCTGGGATACAGAATTAATAAAATGTAACTGATAAAAATAAAAAAAAGAAAAATACTTAAAAAAAAAAAGACAGTGTCATTGTTGTATGATAGAGCAACTTTTGTGTATATACCCAGGAGTGGGAAGGTTGGGTCTTGAGCTAGAGCTAATTCTCAATTTTCTGAGAAAGTGCAAGATTTATTTCAAAAATGGTTTACAAGCTTGCACCCTCACCAACAATGGAGGTGTGTCCCCCATTCTCCACATACTTACCAGCATGTGCTGTCACTTGAATTTTTGAAACTGAAATGCGTCTGTGAGGCAAAGAACACCATCAATAGAACAAAACAGCATTCTACATATTGGGAAAAGATCTTCACTAACTCTATATCCAACAAATGGATAATATCCAAAAAATATAAAGACCTCAAAAAGTTAAACACCAATAATCCAATTAAAAATGGGGTACAGACCTAAACAGAGAATTCTCAACAGAGGAATCTCGAATGGCAGAGAATCACTTAAACAAATGCTTACCATATTTAATCATTAAGGAAATGCAAATCATTCCCTTTCTTTACCAAGATCCTCAAAAATAGTCAGTGGTTGATGGGCCCAGTTGCTTTCTTCAAACCTGTAAACCTGTGTGTGTGTGTGTGTGTTCGTGTGTGTGTGTGTGTGTGGCTATTAACATCATGTCCAAGCTACAGTGATGGCTTAAATTGAGGATCATGTGAACTGACTTATGTTTCTTCTCTACTTAATTCAGTACCACGAATATATCTTAAATACCATTTGATACACATACATAATTTTTGGAAGATCATATAACAATGGAATCTTTAAATTTCATCTGTGAACCATGGACCTATTTTATTTCTGTAATTAATAAAATAGAAAACAACTCAAATCACAAAGTTGAAAGATTGAGATAACTCATTGCTCTGACGTCAACATAATCCTCATGTCTTTCATGATTAAAATAAAAGCACATACCACACACAGTAATGGAAAAAAAGGGGGGAAGCTGACAGATTTGATGTTATATACCACAAATTCTCATTCTCTGTATGAATCAATGACCAAAGGCCACAAAATTTCCAAACTGGAGCCATGAATGAGAAGAAAAATAAGCCACCAACTGCAGAGCCTTCATTTTGAGGATTCAAAACATAGGCTGCTCTGGTTTGATGTGCCTCAGCACTGTTATTTTGGGAGAGTTACTAGGCAACTCTGTCTGTGAGTCATGGGAGAGCACTCAGCAGCAGCATCCGTGTCATCTTTCAATAGGCTTAACACAATAGCTAAACACCAGTCACTTTTTCTCACAAAGACCTATGTCAGGAATCAGGAAAGAGTTGGAATGTGTAGGATGCCTTTATACTGGAGGATCCTCAATTCTTTTTTCCTGTATATAGATGTAAATACTGGTATATATTTTAGGTGTAAATACTAATACGGTTATTATTTAAATACTAAAAAGGAGTGGGGGAAAATGTGTAATCACAAAGATGGACTAGCCAAGAAATCAAGCAAAAGATTCGGAAGATTAGTTGTGTTTTTAGAGTCAAGAATACAACTTAAGTCATTAGTTACTATTTCCAATGTGCTAAAATAGAAAACTTGATCTTTCTTTCCTAGTATTCAGAACAACAAACCTTATTATCCAAGTAAGGAAAAAGCCTTCTCTCATTTACATTTAGACAGATTTGATTATTCTACAAGACTAAGTCTTTTTTTCTAACTTTCTCAAACCTAAAAGTTACTAGAGATTACAAATATAAGGCCTGAGAGGTAGCATATGGCTAATGATGAAAGTTTCTGACAGGCAGGGATGACTCTATTTACTCAAAACTTCCTCAACATTCCATGTGAAGCTGAGTTTCCACATGTCTCATTTTACCTAACACTTCTCTTTCTTTCTTTTTCCTCTTTCTAAGCATACATGGCACAATTTAACCACTTACGTTACAAAGAATTGTTTTTCCTCCCTCTCCCTTTACCAGAACTAGTTTTTAGTTCTATGACATATTCAACGGCACTGAACTTCTTTGATTCATAGAAATATCTCATGTTTTTTTTTTTAAATGTGGAGTAGTTAATGCTCTGTGTTTTCATTTTGCAGTGGATTTCAGTAATTACAGAGCCCACTGCGTGAACCACTGTTTGCTCTTCCTCTCAGTCTACCCAAAATGTTCTCACCCTAGTTTCATAATTTTCTTTGATAATCAAATGTGAAAGTATAAGTTTGACATGAATTGGGAAGATTCATCCTAATTAGTGCATAGAACCCTGGATAAAAAAGACTTGAGAAATGTAAATACATAGTATTACATCTACCCGAACATCAGTGGATTAGCCTACTTCTTGAGAAAGGCTTGTAGGGGTATGTTGTGACAATAAGAAACCATACAAGCTTTGCTTTTACTCCTGTTCCTGACTCAGTCATCTCCCACACATTACCCAGATCTTCAACTTATACTAGCAATCCTGATTTCTATCCTATACATATTTGTATTTATCAAAGGACTGTAGTATTGCTGTTCTAACTTATTGTGCTTTAATTGTAGAGCAATTACATCAAGATTTCTGTTTCTGTTATGCTGTTAGGTGTGCCTCTCCTTCTCTATTAAAGAGGGTTGGGTCAGAATCTCATCATTTGTACTCATTCTCTATGATAGAATCTAAACTGTGTATTCCATGAGGTATGGTCTCTTTGCTTGTAACTCTCTACCTATGGTACCTATAAATTTAACTACTTTTGTTATTGTTTTGTTTTGTCTCGTTTTAAGAGACAGGATTTCTCTGTGTCACTTTGGCTATCTTCGACTTGCTTTGTAGACCAAGCTGGCCTTGAACTCACAGCCATCCACCTGCTTTTGCCTCCCAGAGTGCTGGGATTAAAGCCATGCACCACCTGGATTAAAGCCAAGCATTCCTGGCTGGGTACCTATAAAATTAAACCCATAAAATTTTGCTCCATTTTAATGTCACATATACATATATATGATATATATAACAATATATATCATATATATACTTATTGTCATATATACATATATGTATATGATATCATATATATGATATATATGACAATATGATATATATGGCAATATATATATGATGACACACACACATGCACCGATATATTCAAGCCTTATTATAGAGAATCAAAACTTCTAAATGGAAACAATTATTCTCCTTCTATTTTCGTGCATCTGTGTTACATATTCCTTTAATAGATCCAGCCACCTCAACAAGATTCTTAGAGGGAAGAGTGGTGGTTTGAATAAGAATCTTCCCCATAGGCTCATATATTTGAATGCTTAATCTCCAGGGAATGACAATCTGTGAAAGAATTAGAAGGATTAGGAGGTATAGCATTGTTAAAGAAAGCAAGTCAGAGTTGGTTCCAAAAGTCATGCCAATCTCTGTGTCTCTCTGTGTCTTTTTCTGTCTCTCTCTCTCTCTCAGACCAAGGTGTAGCCCTCAGCTTCTGATCCATCACAATACTTGGCATCATTCTCTTTGCCATGGATATAAGGGGTTGACCCTCTAAAACTGTAAGCAAACCTCCAATTAAATGCTTTCTTTTATAAGAGTAGCTGTGGTCATGGTATCTCTTCACATTAAGTAACTTGTGGTGTGTAACTCAGAAATAACAAAATAGCTCAGAGGTTAATATATGCTCATATTTGGTGACTTAAAGTTAATAAAGTAAATCATAGTCTCTCTATGTCAATTATTTGGGAACTATCTGGCTAGAGAAGCCCTCTAGAGTCCAAAATCCATTGCTTAATACAATTTTATGCAGATCTATAATGAAAAAAAGAAGTGGGATCAAAAGAAAGACAAGAATATACAATGTGAAGAGAAACAGAGCACCAAGAAATGTAATGGAACTAAGTCTAGTGTTCAAGGAGAAAAGTTTAACTGATATTAAGTAGAATAAAGAGAATGATGACATTAGGACAAGAACCTACTAAGCTAAGCTTCCAACTTGTTAAAAGGAACTTAAGAAAATCTTAAGCAGTGAAGGAAACTATCACCAACAGCTGATGCAAATGTAATTGAAGGGACCAATTTTCAAGCCCTATCAAGCAGCAGAGCTTGTTGGATTTAGTGAAGTGGCTTTGCCATTAGAGTCAAGGATACAAAAAAGGGATCATGGAATCTCTATCTGTGCCTAAGAAAAGCTGCTGTGTCTCTGTTAACAGAGGCCCAGAAAGGCCACTGCTTGAATCTGTTAAAGTGAACCCTGCACTATGTTAGAGACCCCAAGACTTGGAGCTGCAGACCTGCAGTTGAACCAGCTTAAGAGACAGAAGAGTACTGAAGCCAACAACCTTAAAGGAGCTGGAGTTGATCTGAAGAGGCCTGTTGACATCAGACATGAAGATTCAGAATTTGGTGTTTGTTCTGCTGAGTTTCAGAATTGATTTGCTATAGCATTTCTTTACTGTGCTCCTTTTCCTCTCCTTAGTAATGGAATGGTAATGTGTATTCTGTGCCATTGTACGCTGTAAGTATGTGATCTGATTTTAGATTTTGGCTTTACAGAGGGTTATAGTTAAGAGATTGCCTTGAGTCTCAGAAGAGACATTCGACTTTGAAGCAGTGTTGAGAATGAAAGACTATGGATACTTTTAAGGTTTATTTATCTACATGCACTTTTGTATTAGATATGGCTGCAAGCCTTTGAGGGGCCAGCATGCAGAATATGGTGGTTTAAGTAAGAATGGCCTCAATGGGCTTTCCTGTTGAAATGTTTAGTCATGAGAAAGTGGTCCTATTTCAAAATATTAGAAGGATTATGAAGTGTAGCTTTGTTGGAGGAAGTATGTCACTGGCAGTTGGCTTTGAGGTTTCAAAAGCCCATGCCAAGTCCTGTGTCTTTCTGCTCACAGATCAAGATGCAGCTATCAGCTGCTGTTCCAGCAGCATGCTGACTCTCTGTCATGATGATAATAGACAGACCCCCGAAACTGTAGTTTAAATGCTTTCTTATGTAAAACTTACCATGGTTATGTTGTCTCTTCACGGCAGCAGAACATTGCTAAGGCAGACAGAGTTAAAATAATCAAAATAAGGGTTCTTAGGAAATGAAGACAGTGAAATGAAACAACATAGCCACCAGAAACACCTGACCTGATTTGCAGTTTATCCTACATCTTTCCCATTTCTGTAGATTTTCACGGCTTCTCTGAATAGGTAGATGCCAGTCTGTACTAAACTGAATTTCTCAGGAGAGGGGCCCGAGTGCTCTCCTTACATCTCCCCAAGCAATAACGAACCCAGTGTCAGTGAGATCACTTTAGTCAGCCTCCCATGTGCCAATCTGCACTCAACCCACATCAGGGAACTCTCTGAACTTCCCCTTCCTTATCCATGGAAGCAAAACACATGACTACTGGATTACTGGCTCAAAAGAACCATATCCACAGAGCCACACTCTCCCATTTCCTGGAATATCAATTTCAGCAGACACAACACTCCTTTAAAACTTTTTTTAAAAGAAACCAATACAATCCACTATGTATGTATAAAAATTAAGTCTTATTTTTTACTTTCCCTGAAAACTAATAACAGCCTAGATTATATAGGAAGGACTTTCTTCTTCTTATCTAAATAAATAATTCTCACTTTGTTATTTTGCTGTTTTCTTTTGTAATTCTAATTCATTTTCAATTTTGTTTCTAATTTATTATTCCTACTGGATTCAAATTTATGGCTCTGGTTTCTAATTTACTCTGGCTTCTTTTGAAAGTCCTTCATGCAAAATTTGTAAGTCATGACATTTTGTGAAAGACAAGTATGTAAATCAAGTTCAGTTTTATTATCCAGATATAAAGTAACATGTTTATTGTCAAACAAAAAGAAAGCAAAAATAAATTTTATTATATTTTCATGATTCCTCCATTTTTGGCATAGACTCATACTAACATAGAATTGCATTCATGATATGATATGCTTTTAAGATTGTAAAAGCATTCTAGAGAAGCAGGATCATCTTCAGCATATGTAAAAGCTTTGCCATCCCCTAGCATTTAGCTTATTCCAGTAACGTTTTTAGAGATAAGATGCACTCTATATTGAAAAACGGTATTTATTGGAAGCATAGCCTCTCTGAAGCTCAATTCCAGTGTACATTCCTCATACTATATCTTGCCCATATAGGGCCATTTCAGAGCTATAGTCTCCTAAGGTCAAAGGCTTAGCTAATGATATCTTAATTTTTAGAAAATTAACTCCTACGTTTTATTGTTAAAAGAATTAAATTCTGAGATGTTACACTTATAACTTATTTTTCTACATTAAACTTTCATGACCCAAATAGCCCCAACCATACCAATATTCTCATTACTAGTTCACCTTTAATACCATCCACTGTATATTATGCTCCCAAATTTTCTCCACTTACAAATTCAATGCTAGACTCCATTCAGAGGGACAGGACAGAGGATTCTAGCAATATTACAAATATAAACAATAACATACTAAACTTAAACTTATAGAATGTCAGTGTGTGTCCGTTACTGGAAACAGTTTTTTACAAATAAAACTCATTACTTCATGAAGTTGATATTGCAGATCTTTATACAGTTTTCTTTTCAACTTTCATTCTTGAGAAACAATTGAAAGCTCATATTTGAAGTCTGATATTTCCTCCACAAGCTCACTAAATTAGCAGTGCCTGTGATAGAAACATCAAACATCTCTGAAGTTCTAAAAATGAATCATTTTTAATGGTTCTTATAAAATAAAAAGACAAAAGATAATGGATATTTATTGGTTAGAATGTAAAGAAAGAAAAGTTGCACACCACTGTAAAATAGTAAATCTATTATCAAGGTTACTAAATTTAAAAAAAAATAAAAGTAACATAATGTTATACAATATGTATAATATATACAAAAACATAAAGCCAGTGGTTGAATATATATATATATATATACATACATATATATATACATACATACATATATCCCTATGTTTACTTCTATATTAGCTAAGAAATAGAGTTAATCTCAGTGTTCATTAGTTGATGAATGGATAATGAAAAGATGGTACAGGCACACATATAGTATGTGATATTCAGTCATGGTGGGGATGAAGTCATTTATAGTAATATGAACAAATCTGTGAGATACTGTATTGAGTGAAATGTCACACACCCAAAGACAAATAGCATTGGATCTCACTCATATATTTGTCCTTTAGAAGTCGGTCTCATTGGAAAAACATAATTGAATGGTTATTACTATAGATGGGAAGGTGAAGGTTGGGAGCTACTAATTAGAGAATAAAAATGTCCATTTATACAGTAAGTATAATGTCAACAACCCTGTTGGTTAACATGGAAACTAAGGTTAAGAATGTAGTGAACATATAATCCTGAGGAATGATGAGAACATGAGTAAAATGTTCTCAAACTATGTGAATTAATTTGCACATTAGCCAACTGGATTGGTCACTCCATAGAATATAGTAAGAATCATACCATGTTATGTAACATTTTAACTTTTCCATTTATGTGTATGTGCACATGTTCATGCGGTGGCACACATGTCTTATAGATGTTTGTATAAGTGTACACGTACATTTAGAAGCCAAAAGTCAACCTTTAGGAGCCATTCACCTTGTGTTTCCGATTGGCCTGAGGATAACTGGCTTATATAGGCTGGTTTACCTAGGGATAATAGAGGATCAACCTGTTTGTGGCATTTAAGTGCTGGGGTTACAATTACATAGCACCACTCCTGATTTTGTATGTGGATGTAAGGGCTAGAACTCAAGTCCTTATAGTTGCATGGCAAAACCTGTTTTAATTAAGCCATCTGCAATATTCATTCTTAATTATTTTATTATTTATTTTCTATTTATTTATTTAATTTTTCAAGGCATGAAATTCACTGTGCAGACCAGTCAGACATCAAACCCACAGTGATCTACCTTCTACTGCCTCCTGAATGTTGGGATTAAAGCATGGCACAATCCACCTGGCTTTTTTTTTTTTTTTTTCGTATTAAAAATGCTGTTAGGCTCCATGTGGTCATACCAGACATGTCTAATCCATCAGGCACTCAGGTATTCTCTATCCATGCAGGTGTTGGCTTTCCTGAGCTGTCACTTGCATCAAAATACATATTTCATCTTGGTAACTCTGCTATTGTGTTGGCACTCTTGACTAGCTGTTTGTTTATTTGTTTGTTTGTTTGTTTGTTTGAGACAGGTTTTCTGTGTAGCCTTGGCTGTCCTGGATTTACTTTGTAGACCAGTCTGGCCTTGAACCTACAGAGATAATCCTGCCTCTGGCTGTCAGAGTTCTGGGTTTACAGGTTTGCCCCATTGCATCTGACTTATTAGGCTTTTCTCACGTGGCACACCATGACTGTTACAGTTTACATATTGGCAGCATTTAACCGCATCAGCATGTATGCATTCCAAGGCTTACTGCTTTCACCAAAAGTTAAGAAACACACAGTGAAAAAATGGGTGGATTTTCTTCTGTCTATGTTCAACATATCTGGGAGGGAGAAGGATCCAAGATGCCGGCTCCCACTGCACAATCTCTGTGATTGGCATGGCAGCAGTGACTGCTTATCAACCAGCGGACAGAACTGTGAGTCCCAAAACACCAAGGCTACGTTCCCCAGATGAGAGGATACCCCATGCTGAGGGAAACAATTGTCCTGATCTCAGGCCACCCAGCTCACACCCAGAAAAGTTCCTGGGTCCCTGCAGGTTCTTGGTCTCCCGTGCATAGCCACACATCTGCATGCTGTGCTCACCTTCCTAGACTGCACTGTGTGCCTCAGCTTACCATGGAGAGATTCAATGCACCCTGGCTTGTGTTCCATCACTGAACATGGAATTACATTAAGAAAAGGAATGGCTGTATTCATACCTGCCCATTTTTCCTTTAAATCATCAGAATAAACTCAGGTAAGCCTGAGATACCATTTCAATCTAAGAAACAATCCCCTTCTTTACAACACTCCCAAATGCTCTTCCCTCTAAAATAAAATATTTTTATTTGACCATATTTACAAGTAAATTTTCCATTTCTATAAGGTAACATATATAAGAAAATTCTTAAGTCTTTTGGAAAATAAAGCTTAAGAGAATTTGTCCTGCAAACTAAGAATGCATATCCAACCACCCTCATTCTCACAGTGATATAGTAAGTCTTAGTTAATTTTGTTGGATCCACATAGCACAATTGCTACTAGCATAATGTTTTTACACATTTTAGTACAATTTCTTTATTTTATTTTATTTTGTTTAATCACTAATCGCTTTACAGCCTGATCCCAGTCCTACCCTCACATTTCCCCTCTTTCCATCCCCCATCTCCTTCTCAACAGAGAAGGCTATCAACAAATTCTGGCATATCAAGTCACAGCAAAACTAAGCGCTTCCTCTCCCACTGAGGCAAGACAAGGCTGCCCAGCTAAGAGAAAGGGGTCACAGGCAAGCAACACAGTCAAAGACAACCCCTACTCCAATTGTTAGAGGACCCACTTGATGATCAAACTTCACATCTGCTACATATGTCTAGGAGGCCTAGGTCCAGCCTATGCATGCTCTTTTGATGATGGTTCAGTCTCTGTGAGTGCCTATGGGCCTAGGTGAGTTTCCTCTGTAAGTCTTCTCCTGGTGTTCTTGACCTCTTGGGCTCCCTTGATCCTTCACCTCACTTTTCTACAAAACTCCTAGAGAGAATTCTCAACTGAGGAATCTCTAATGGCCAAGAAACACTTAAGGAAGTGTTCAATGTCCTTAGTCATCAGGGAAGTGCAAATCAAAATGACTCTGAGATTCCATCATGCATCCATCAGAATGGCTAATATCAAAAGCTCAAATGTCACCACATGCTAGGGAGGATGTGGAGAAAGGGGAACGTTCCTTCATTTCTGGTGGGAGTGCAAACTTTATAACCACTGTTGAAATCAATCAGGTCATTTCTCAGAAAATTTGGAGTAATTCTACATCAAGACCCAACTTTACCACTCTGAGGCATATACCCAAATGATACTCCACAATATCATAAGAACGAAACTTGCTCAACTATGTTTACAGCAGTTCTTTACTCATAATTGCTAGAAAATTTAAACAATGTAGATGCTCCTCAATCAAAGAAATAATTAGGAAACAGTTGCACATTAACACATTAGAATACTACTCAACTATTAAAAAGAGTGACATCATGAAAATTGCAGGCAAATGGATGGAACTAGAAAAGATCATCCTGAGGTAACCAGAAAGAGATCTGAGTTCAGATCTCTAGGACACATATAGAAGGGCACTGGATAGGGCATCTGTAACTCTAAAGCCAGGGGACAGAGATGGGCTAATTGCTGGGACTCATTGACCAACAAGTCTAACTGAAAAGATGGGCTTGTGGTTCCTAAGAGACTGTTTCAGAAAAAAATCAAGTGGAGAGACACAGGGAGAAACCTGATTTCAGCCTCTGGTTTTCATGTACCAATGCAAATGCAGACATACACAAATAAAATATAATTTTAGAAAAGTACTCTAAAACCAAGAAGTAATGAAAGCAATGTTAAATCAAATTAATTTTACCTTGAATATAACCAAGTAATTGATTTGACAAAAACCATGTTAGATTTCATGGTTGAACAGTGATTTTATTCACCCAAGGTTTTAAAGACTTTTCACAATGTCTACTGAGAGCATCATTTTGCAACTTACAGGAGTTTCCTAAATTAGTTTCATTTCCAAAAGCAAACAGAAGTTTTTGTATTCCCAAAACTCATTTTAACTTCCACACACCAAATAGAAAATTAGTATCACCTGTAAGTAAAAAGACAGCATGGGAGGTTGAAAGTTCATTCAGTTATTCTTTGTGAAGTTCTCTAAAGAAAGGATTAAATGTAACATTGTCTAGAAACAGAGTGATTTGACATAAAGTTGAAAATGGATTTAAAAATGGAATGTAAAAAGTCCCTTTGCCATAAACTTAGAGTTGATATTAGATGTTGCTTTTCAGAGAGTTTTTAAACAGACCCTTTTCAGATTATTATTCTAAAAAAAATGTTTTGATTTTAGATAGCTATTTACCCACTGTTTCTCTGATTCAGAAAGATAGGCATTCAGCCTCTTAGGTCTAGATACAGTTCTTAGATACACAGATATATATCTTAATCTTTCCCTGTCTTTTTGTTGTTGTTGTTATTGTTTGTTTTTTTGTTTTTTGTTTGTTTCAAAACAGTGTTTCTCTATGTGTGGCTATGGCTTTCCTGGACTGGCTTTGGAGTCAAGACTGGTCTTGAAATCATAGAGATCTGCCTGTCTCTGACTCCAGGGGACTAGGATTAAAGGCGTGCACTATCTTTCCAGGCAACCTTTTCCTGTCTTGAATGGATGTCTTTCATTAACTTTGTACAATGACCATTGAAACAATGACAAAGAAACAAAAGACTTGTCTTAGCCAAGATAGCCAGGAAAGGATAATATAGATGAAGACATGAAACACTTTACAAACTGAACTAGAGACTTGGAGTTGTTTAAAATACTAGAATTAATTAGAAAAAAAATGTATTAGGAGTTATTTTTTTTAATTTTTTTAGTCACAATTTTGCTATCATTTTTCACTCTGTGAACTGTAGCTGAGCCACCAATCTAAGACTTATTTTTGCTGGTAAGTAAAATATGAAATTTCTTTTACATATGAAATACCAGCAGCTAAAAGACAATCAGGCAATAATAAATGATCTTTCTGGCAGAACAATATACAAAGAATTGTAGTCCATTTGCCAACTAACCGCTGATGATACCAGCTACTAAGCTACTCTTTAGCCACTCTAGTCCAGAAAACGGGCCTAGAGGTGTTTCCTGTTACTTGATAAAAATTCGCAGTGACCTTCACTTTCATTGCAAAAGTCCATTCTCATACACCGTATACTGCAACCATTATAATTAACAAGGGTCTGAGTATGTTTAAAGAAAAGCAGTATCATGAAAAAATCAAAATAACACAGTTCGTGACACTGACCAAAGGCTCATTAGTCAGATGGGGAGCCCCAAATGGAGATCTCTATTGTGTCTCTTCCCTCAGACCTGAGGAACCCCATGGAAGACAGGAACAAAGAACCATAGGAGCCACAGTAGTCAAGAACATCAGGAGAACAAGGCCCACAATATCAACTAAACAGGCTCTTAAAGAGTGAAGCAGCAATCACAGAACCTACACGGTTTTGCACTAGATGCTCTGCAAATATGGCATATCTGTATAGCTTGGCTTTTTCGTGGGACTCCTAACAATAAGAGTGGGATGTCTCTGACTCTTTCACATGTTCTTGGGACTCTTATCCTCCTACTGGTTTGCCTCACCCAGCCCTGGTAAGGGTTTGTGTCTAGTCTTATTGCATCTTTTTATGCTGTGTTTGGTTGATATCTCTGGGAGGCCTACTCATTTCTGAAGGGAAATGGAGTAGCAGTGGATCTGTGGAGAAAAGTTTGGGGGTGCAGCACTGGGGAGAGAGGAAAAACTGTGGTCAGGACTTATGGTATGAGTGGAGAATAAAGCAAAATTTCTAAAAGGATATCTTACAAAAGAAAAAAGAGAATTATTCTTCTTCCCATCTATTTCCATTCTCACTATATAATTCATTTATTTTTTTACCCAGTATGTAGTGTTTGATAAATGCATTTTAATCCCCTACAAAACAACAATATTCATTTTCTCTGGTCTCTAAGACATTGCAATTCATGTTCTGTCTATAATCACATGCATGGAAAACTGGTAGCTAAGAGTTAATGGTCTAAAAACCTCAGAAGAACTGAGAAACTCTAGACAGGAAGATTGACTTGACCATGTAGAATCCTCTGATAAAGCCAACCTTCCAATACTTGTTGGTGTCTCACCTGCATATGGAATCTTCCATACCCAAAGTCTACTTTTTGACCCTATGTATGCACTATGGTTGTTAAATATAACTCTTAGTTGTCAAATATAAAACTTAGTTAAGCATGAAGAAACCAAAAGGGAATATCTGTTGGTTTATTTTAAATTTTCGTCGTTTAAAACTTCATCTTGTCTCCTTCGTGCCTAATTTTGCTTACATACTATGGAATAAAACATTTTAAGTATAATACATATGTATTGATTGAATTAATGATTAAAAATAAAGCACATATTCTTTACTGAGAAATGATCTTTTTAACATGGTCTTACATAAATTTTTGTTGCATGCAAGGTGAGGACAGTCCTGCTGTCTGAGCATCAGTAGATGAACAGTGTCCATGAATGCTTTATATTCCAAAAAAGTAGAAACAGAATATAGTATTTCTGACTTCTTACTCAATATGTATCTCCATTTTGCTCAGTGGTGAGCCATTCTGCTTCATAGATAGCCAAATGACCATTCACTTGAAATGTCCCAACTTATCTTGCCCCAAGAGGAAGTAACCAAAAGCTTTTAATCAGAAAAAAGTCAAGACAAACATGCCTAATTGCCTTTCTCAGATACCTAATATTTTCTTTTACTTAACAACTAGTAGTATATATGAACTCCCTCGAAAACAGAAATAACTGAGAATATGTTGACTGAGCAAAGCCTCAACTACTTCCAGATAATAATGTGTACAGATGAATCCACATATAACCTGGTTTGTGAAAACAAGGGACAAGGCAAGGCTGCCCACTCTCTCCATATCTCTTCAACATTGTTCTTGAAGTCCTTGCTAGAGCAATAAGACAGTTGGAGGAGATCAAGGGGATACAAATTGCAAAGGAAGAAGTTAAAGAATCACAATTTGCAGATGATATGATAGTATACCTGAGTGACCCCAAAAACGCTACCAGGGAACTCCTACAGCTGATTAACACCTTTAGCAAAGTGGCTGGATACAAAATTAACTAAAAACAAAAATCAGTAGCCCTCCTGTATACAGAAGACAAAAGGGCCAAGAAAGAATTTAGGGAAACAACACCCTTCACAATAGCCACAAATGACATAAAGTACCTTGGTGGGAACCTAACCAAGCAAGTCAAAGACTTGTTTGAAAAAAATTTCCAGTCTCTGAAGAAAGAATTGGAAGAAGATATCAGAAGATGAAAAGATCTCCCATGTTCATGGCTTGGCAGGATTAATATAGTAAAAATGGCCATCTTACCAAAAGCAATCTACAGATTCAATGCAATTCCCATCAAATTACCAACACAATTCTTTACAGATCTTTAAAGAAAAATTCTCAACTTCATATGGAACAACAAGAAACCCAGAATTGCTAAAACAATCCTCTACAATAAAAGATCTTCAGGAGGTATCTCCATCTCTGATCTCAAGCTGTACTATAGAGCAACAATACTAAAAACTGTGTGGTTCTGGCATAGAAACCAACTGGTAGATCAATGGAATCGAATAGAAGACCCTGACAAAAATCCACACACTTATGGACATCTGATTTTTGACAAAGATGCCAAAACCATTCAATGGAACAAAGATAGCATCTTCAACAAATGGTGCTGGTCTAACTGGAAGTCGACATGTAGAAAAATGCAAATACATCCATACTTATCACCCTGCACAAAACTAAAGTCCAAGAGGATCAAGGACCTTAACCGAAAAACAGACACACTAAACCGCTTAGAAGAAGAAGTGGGGAACAGCCTAGAACTCACTGGTACAGGAGAAAACTTCCTGAACAGAACACCAACAGCACAGTCTTTAAGAGCAACAATCAATAAATGGGACCTCATGAAACTGAAAAGGTTCTGTAAAGCAAAGGACACTGTTATCAAAACAAAACAACAGCCTACAGATTGGAAAAGGATCTTCACCAACCCTATATCTTACAGAGGACTAATATCCAATATATATAAATAACTAAAGAAGTTATTTATATATAACTAACAGCAAAAAATCAAGTAATCCAATTAAAAAATGGAGTACGGAGTTAAACAGAGAATTCTCAATAGAGGAATATCGAATGGCAGAGAAACACATAAATGCTCAACCTCATTAGCCATTAGGGAAATGCAAATTAAAACAGCCCTAAGATTTCACCTTACACTCATCAGAATGGCTAAGATCAAAAACTCAAGAGACAACACAGTCTGGAGAGGTTGTGGAGAAAGGGGAACCCTCCTCCACTGCTGGTGGGAATGTAAACTTGAACAACCACTCTGGAAATCAATCTGGCACTTTCTCAGACAACTAGGAGTAGCACTTCCTCACGATCCAGCTCTCCTAAGCATATACCCCAAAGATTCTCAAGTGCACAGTAAGGACATTTGCTCAACCATGTTTGTAGCAGCCTTATTTGTAACAGCCAGAAGTTGGAAACAGCCCAGATGTCCCTCAGTGGAGGAATGGATGCACAATGGATCTACACAATGGAATACTGCTCAGCAATAAAAAACAAGGAAATCATGATATTTGCAGGTAAATGGTGAGATCTGGAAAAGATCATCCTGAGTGAGCTATCCCAGAAGCAGAAAGATGCACATGGTATATGCTCACTCATATAGACATATAATATAGGATAAACCTACTAAACTCTGTACACATAAAGTAACTAATCAAGAGGGAGGACTCTTGCTAAAATGTTCAATTCCTATCCAGAACGGCAAAGAGAATGGACATCAGAAGAAGGAGAAAAAAGGGAACAAGTCAGGAGCCTGACACAGAGGACCTCTGAAAGCCTCTGCCCTGCAGACTATCAATGTAGATGCTCAGACTTACGGGCAACCTTTGGGCAGAGTGCAGGGAATCTTAGGAAAGAAGTGGGAAACAGTAAGATCTGCAGAGGACAGGAACTCCACAAGGAGAGCAACAGAACCAAAAAGTCTGAGCACAGGGGTCTTTCCTGAGACTGCTATTCCAATCAAGGACTATGCATGGAGATAACCTAAGACCCCTGCACAGATGTAGCCCATGGGAGTTCAGTATCCAAGTGGGTTCCATTGTAATAGGAACAGGGACTGTCTCTGAAATGAACTGATTGGCCTGTTCTTTAATTACTTCCCCTTGAGGGGAAAGCAGCATTACCAGGCCACAGAAGAAGACAAAGCAGCCACTCTTGATGAGACCTAATTGACTAAGATCAGAAGGAAGGAAAAGAAGACCTCCCCTATCAGTAGAATTGGAGAGGGGCATGCATGCAGAGGGTGGAGAAAAGGAGGGATTGGGACAGGAGGAGGGAGGAAGCCACAGGGGGGATACAAAGTGAATAAAGTGTAATTAATAAAGAATTTTTTAAAAAGAAATCACGATCAATATTACTCATACTGAACATGCAACATCATCAAAAGATTTAATTATCTCTCTAATACATATCATATTGCCAAGAATTTAAAGTCCATTTATATGTAAAATAATGGATCTTTAAACAAAAGATATTTGAATTGATATTTTATATGAATATTCTAATAAGAAATTATGCTAATAGAAATTGCTAGAGCTAAAAATAGTTAAGATTAATTACGTATAATATGCCATGAGCAACATGAGGCAAAAATAGATGAATCTTCAATCCTTAATGCTTGACTCCTTTATTGATAATTTCTAGAGGAGAAAGCAAAGGATCAACCTTCTGCAATTTAAAATGTTATTTTAAGAACAAATTGGAGGTGTTTCAATATGTGTATAAAAGTTATTGTTTACCTTTAACAAGCACTACATGACATATGAGATGTTCATTGGAAAATGATGACTGGATTAAAAGCCATTATATTAGAAACAAACAGGAGGCTTGCTCTATCAAACATCAGTGTTTAGCACGCAGCCAAAATAGGATGCATGGTACTGTTGAAAAGCAAACAAATATACAAGAGGTAAAAAAGAGTTTTCAGGAAAAGACACATTCACATATATTGATATGCTATTGATGACAAAGGCAACACTTGATTTTTTTCTTTTTTTCTTTAATTTATTTTTTATTATTAGTTACAGTTTATTAACTCTGTATCCGAGCTGTATCCCCCTCCTTCATTCCCTCCCAATCCCTCCCTCCTTCCCTCATCTCCTCCCTGCCCCTTTACAAGTCCGCTGATTGGGAAGGTCCTCCTCCCCTTTCATCTGACCCTGTTTTATCAGGTATCTTCAGGACTGGCTGCAAAGTCCTTCTCTGTGGTCTAGCAGCTTTATTTATAATAGCCAGAACCTGGAAACAATCCAAATGTCCATCAACAAAGGAATGGATACAGAAATTGTGGTATTTTTACACAATGGAATACTACTCAGCAATCAAAAATGAGGAAATTATGAAATTTGCAGGCAACATTTGATTTTAAAAGATAGTGAGGACATAGTATTTTTAATGATGATACTAGCTATTTTTACATATATATTTATATGTACAAGTAATAACCAGTAAAATCAACCGCTGCTTGTGAACATTTGCAAAATTAATTCTGGTTGGATAATACTTCTAGATATAAGAGAAAAACATGAAACTTTTGGAAAATATATACATTTCATAAATTTGCACTCTCCTTTCTACATGTGTACATGAAAGTATCGGAGAATTCACTGAACAGTGACTCACTAAGGCATATGTCCATTTTTGTGATTTTTCAGTGTTTTGCATTTATGGTTAGGGTTGAAAGCCAATTTTTAAGCTTGTTACTGCAGATCACAGCATGCCAGGAAAACATTCTAACCTTGGGTTGCATCTCTGTCTTGGGTAGCCATTTCAAAAAAATGCATCATTAAATAGCTTATTAAGCATATAAAACTGATTTTTTAATAATCAACTCTTAAAGATATAAAATTTAAAAATAACAATTATATGTTGTTTTAGGGTACAGAATGGCTAAATTTAAAACTGAAAAGAACTTTCTAATATTTTATCTTCTGTATATTTTTATGAAGTCTTAAAATCCCTATACAAAATTGCTTAGACATATCAGAGCTGATAAATACAAATGCAGAGACCAATGATTCTCTCTGTAAGTATTGTAAATGATTATTTGAATGCATTAATATGAATTAATAAGATTGTGTATTATAATATTCAAACCTGAGAGTGATGTAGGTACATTTCAATTAAAATATGAATAAATTCATAATTCAGAATATTTATAATACAGAAATATTCATAATACAGAAAAAACATGAACTGAATATATATTTGGTGATACATATATGTCACCATACCGCTGATGGTCACAGGGATGGTGAGGACAACCAGCAGAACACTATGTGTGGTATGTTTCTATACACTGAATTAAGGTGTTTGAACTCAGTATTTCTTTTGTTTGGTTCTACTTTGTTCTACAGATGAAGGAGGATGGCAATTGTAGGCACTGCTGATGTGCTTTCTTTTGGCCTTGATTTTGGACATGTGTATAACTCTTCTGATTGCACAAACGCTATACAATTTTCTGAATGCATTTTGTATTCTAAGCTTTCTTTTTTTTTCAAATAAAATTAAACCTTGACCTTTTTTCTTTGATCAAAAGATAACGGAAAGATGGTATTTACTTTTCCAACTTTAATTAACAAAGAATGTTTAATAATGTGAAATTCTATTTTTTAAGACACTGCACATTGGTCTGTAAAGGACACCGATCTCCAAATACTGGATACAAAGTGAGCCTTACCACTGCCCAGGTTTGCTGATTAAAGAGACCTGGCCCAAAACAAGAGTGGAATAGATACCTAAGTTGAACAGGAAAATAAAAACATGGAAATATGGAGAAGCAGAGATGACTTACATCCCAAAACAGGAGAAAAAATATCCAAAAAACAGAGTAACAGAATTTTGCAAAGGTTCCATGAGACTGGTGAAAGGGACCCCATAGAGACCAAGCACAACCATGTTACATCCACATACATGAAGGCAAAACATGAATATGTAAATAGAAAACAATAGATAGATAGATAGATAGATAGATAGATAGATAGATAGACAGACAGACAGACAGATAGACAGATAGACAGACAGACAGCCAGATAGATAGATACATAGATAGGCCTTTTTTAGAAATGCAGATAGAACTGTCCACAGTCACTGTGTTTTTCTTGCTTTATGGAGTTTCTCCAGGCTATACAATCACACATAAAGATTCAGAGATTAAAATTTACAAATAAGAGAAACCATGTGCTTCTTGTTTTTCTTGTTCTAGATTACTTCACTGAGTACCGTATTTTCCAATTCCTCTCATTTACTTGGAAATATAATGAGCCACCCATTCACCTCCTATTTATTTATTAAAGAAAACTGAAATAACATGTACATACAAAAAATCATATCACCAAATGATGACAGTAGTTTCCTTACAAAAAAAATTAACAACAGTAATACTTCCATCAACATGTGAATTATTGAAGAAATTACCTTATTTAAAAAGCATAAAATAAAAATGTAACTATAACTCTAATTTACAAAACAGCAGTGCTATTTTATGTTACATCCATGATTTCATATAATTATGCTTTGTAAGAGAAAAAAAGGCAAAAGGAGCATATTACACAGTACCACATATGTTATTCCAGAAAATGGATACATGAATAGTGCAGAAGACAGACAATTCATTAACATTACCAATCAAAACAATAAACATTCACCTGGAGAGAAAAAAAGAAAAAAAAAAAAAGAACAACAACAACAAAACCCTATGAAGACATTTTTAGCATTGGAGACCATGTTTACTAGTTGTTCCCTATACACATGCCAAAGACTGCATTTGTATAATTTGAACATATATTGATTAACATATGCCAATGACACATCAACTCACAATGACCTTTTTCTTTTCTAAATTTCTTTTTTTATTTATTACAATTGTTCATTTTGTAGCCCAGCTATAGCCCCCTCCCAATCCCACTCTCCCTCTTGTCCTCCCATCCCCCTTCCCCAGTCCACTGATAGGGGCAGTCCACTTCTCCTTCCATCTGATTCTAGCCTATCAGGTCTCATCAAGACTGGCTGTGTGGTCTTTCTCTGTGGCCTGGTAAGGCTGCCTCCCTTTCACGGGGGAGGTGATCAAAGCGTTAGCTACAGAGTCCATGTCAGAGACAGTCCCTGTTGCATTACTAGGGTACCTACTTGTGTACTGAGTTGCAATGGGCTACATCCATGCAGGGATTCTACGTTATCTCCATGGATGGTCCTTAGCTGGCATATCAGACTCGGAAAAGACCCCTGGGCCTATGTCTTATATGCTCAACACTACAGCAAGGACATTTGCTCAACTATGTTCATAGCAGCTTTTTCATAATAGCCAGAATCTGGAAACAACCCAGATGTTCCTCAATGGAGGTATGGATACAGAAATTGTGGTACATTTACATATAACATTTACACATTTACACATACACATGAAATAATATCCAGTTATTAAAACAAGGAAATCATGAAGGCAGGCAAATGGTATGAACTAGAAAAGATCATCCTGAGTGAGCTATCCCAGAAGCAGAAAGACACACAAGGTATATACTCACTAATAAGTGGATTTTAGATATATAATTTAGCATAATCATACTAAAATCTGTACACCTAAAGAAGCTAAGCAAGAAGGACCCTGGGGAAGATGCTCAATCCTCACTCAGGAATGCAAACAGGATGGTCATTGGAAAAGGGAGAAAAGAGAGAACAGGATAGGAGCCTACCACAGAGGGTCTCTGAAAGACTTTACCCAGCAATGTATCAAAGCAGATGCTGAGACTCATAGTCAAAGTTTGGACAGAGTGCGTGGAATCTTATGAAAGAAGGGGGAGACAGAAAGACCTGGAGGGGACAGGCGCTCCACAAGGAGAGCAACAGAATCACAATGACTTTTTAACCAAGTTAAATTCATGTAATGCTTATATCTCCTCGCTTTGAGCTTGATTAGTTTTCGGGGGATTGTTCTTTATGTTCCCAGGGTTTAAGATCACCTGTACAGTTACAGAACATAATGTCCCTATTTCAGCTGTTCTTCAAACATTTATGAGTAGCTTCCCACCTTGATCACAATTAATGCTCAATCAAAACATTGCCTCTAAAGCCAGTATATGAAACCTACATGTTTTGATGGAAGATGATAATGACCACTTGTTCTGGTCTCTACTATCACTGGCTATATTCACTGTGGAATCTGAGAATTAATT
This sequence comes from Rhombomys opimus, assembly GCA_010120015.1. NCBI lineage: Eukaryota > Metazoa > Chordata > Mammalia > Rodentia > Muridae > Rhombomys > Rhombomys opimus. The sequence goes on along the minus strand of REGO01000185.1, from coordinate 2,978,704 downwards.
ATTCATTTCAAGAGACAGGCTGGAAAGAGAATGAACATCACTGTGGGCAGCCAAGAGTCTACATTTCCTCACCTCCGTTTATTAAGTAATCACTTATGGAGCCCCAGAATCTCTCTGAACTGTAGTCACCTAATAAAACAAACAAACAAACAAACAAACAAACAAAAAACTGCTCTTTGATCACCTCCCCTTGAGGGGGGAGCAGCCTTACCAGGCCACAGAAGATGATAATGCAGCCTTTCCTGATGAGATCTGATAGACTAAGATCAGAAGGAAGGAGAAGAGGACCTCCCCTATCAGTGGACTTGGGGAGGGGCATTCGTGAAGGGGAGGGAAGGTGGGATTAGGAGGAGAGGAGGGAAGGGTTTATGGGGGGATACAAAGTGAATAAAGTGTAATTAATAAAAAAATAGAAGGACAGTAGTTTTTCTCAGAAGTATTGAAGACTCCACGCAAGATGGCAGTGGCTAGTGTGCAGCTTAGCTGAAGGGGAGAGGACCCACAACACGGAAATTGGTGAGTGAAGGGGCTGATCAACCCAGAACAGAGTTATCTAGACTTCCAAGAAGACAGAGACTAACCATGATCTGAGTCCTGCTAGAATCAGGTCAAGGCAGACTCCTCCAGAAGGAAACACATGAGAGGTGATCCCTAGGCACTTCCCTGCACCCAAAACCCTACGCCCTCTTCGGAGGAGTCAGAAGGCATCCAGCAGAATCTGCCACAGACCACACTGTCTGTACCCCAGCCCCAGCGAGAGCTGTAGCTCCCCCCGCCCCCCCAAAAAAAACCCTAGAGATCGGGGCTGAGAAAACCCAATCCTTTCGGGCACCAGAACGCCGCCATAACCCTGCCTCAAAGCAGAGGGATAGAGAGGCGCACAGTGGCTTCACAGTACCCCGACCCCAGTGCTGCCAGCTGCTCCTAGCGAACAAACTTCAGCTTGGGATCTGGAACTGTGGTCATTCCACACATCCTGAGACTCTCCCGGGTCCAGTGCAATAAGGTCTAGCACCAAGTCCTAACACTGGCGCCCCCTCCCCATCTTCCCCTGGCAGAGAAACCCAGGCTCAGGATCAGGACTGAGAAGTCCCAACCCCTCTGGCACTCCCCTGAAAGCTCTGCCATAAGCTTGCCCTATCAGAGGGGAAGGTCAGGGGGGAAGGACAGAGAGGCAGCCTGCCACAGGACACAGTTCTCCCTCTCCAGCTTACCCAGTGGCCCCTGGCATTGAAACCCAAGCTCTGGATCTGAGGACACTCAACCCTACCTGGTACTCTCTCGGAATCAGCAAACGTAGGTTCTACCATCAGGCTGCTTCTGGCAGAGAGATCTGGTCCCGGGATTTGGGATTGAGAACACTCAACCCAACTCTTTCCCACGCTACCCCGGGACCAGTCAACATAACCCCTCATGGTAGAGGGAAAGGACAGAGAGGCAGCACACAGGAAAGGCAGACACCGAGTCCTGCAGCCACAGTGCCCCAGAGCTGAATGTTAGCCTACCTGCGCATTTTCCGCAGCAGGACTAAATCAGAGAGTAGAGAGCAAGGGGAAGCCCTTTGCATTCCAACTGGTCCTACAAGAGAGTGAGTGAGCCTTCTAGGGAGAGTTTGACCCAGACCCAGGGCCTCTCCACAGAAGCAACCAGGTGAGATCCCTGCCACCCACACCCCTAGTGTGGGCATCATAGGGATTCTTGGGATATCGACCCCAACGTTGAAGCCTCTGCCTTGTGGGTCCACCAGTGTAATCCAGGCAAACAATCCCTGGATCTCAGACAGAACTGCATAATAGTGGCCTGCAGGCCACTGCAATAGTCAGAGAAACCACGCATGCACACTGTGCCCACTAAAAGCACATGCAAATAGTGCCAGCATCACATTCCTTACTTAGGCAAAACTGAAACCACAGTGCAAACGCCCAAACCAGTGAACCTCTTTCATCTTCCTGAAAAAACAGTCCAGAAAACAGAAAGAGAAAATCACAGCCCAAACTACAAACTCGAGGAACAAACAGTAAGGGTTATAAATATCCAAATAGCTAGAGACAGACATAAAAACACACCCAACAAAAATCAGGACATAATGACCTCACCAGCAACCCCACAAACCAATGGACATTTCAATTCACTAGATATACAAGAAAACGACCTCAAAACTATGTTTGTTCAGCTATTAGAGGCCCATAAAGATGAAATGAACAAAGCCCTCAGAGAAATAGCCAAAGAAATCAAGACAAACCAAGAGGAAACAAATCGAGCTCTCAGAGAAATGACCATGAAAATTGAGGCAAACAAAGAAGAAATGAACAAAGCTCTCAAAGAAATGTCCACACAAAAGAAGGCAAATAAAAAAGAAATAAACAAAGCTCTCATAGAAATGCAGGCAATTATAGCCAAAGAAGTAGAAGCACAATTAGTGATATATAAAGAGGAAACAGACAAAAAAATAGAAGCTTTCATTGAAAAGCAGGACTCCACATTCAAACAGATGAAGGAAATGGTGCAAGACATGAAAACGGAATTAGAATCAATAAAGAAAACACAAATAGAGAAAAACCTGGAGCTGGAGAACATAGAGAAAAGATCAGGAACTACAAAGGTAAGCATCACCAAAAGAATACAAAAGATGGAAGAAAGAATCTCAGGAGCCGAATATACACTTGCAGAAATTGACACGTCTCTCAAAGAAAAAATAAAATCAGAAAAGTTCCAAACACAAAACATCCAAGAAATCAAGGACACCATGCAAAGACAAAACCTAAGAATAATAGGAGTAGAAGAAAAAGAAGACATCAGGCTCAAAGGTCCAGAAAATATTTTCAAGAAAATTATAG
>REGO01000185.1:2908084-2971527 GCA_010120015.1 Rhombomys opimus | reverse complement strand
ATCATGAAATTTGCAGGCAAATGGTGGGATCTAGAAAAGATCATTCTGAGTGAAATATCCCAGAAGGAGAAAGACAAACATGGTATATACTCACTTATATAGACCTATACGATATGATAAACATAATGAATCTTTACACATAAAAAAGATAATCAAGAGAGCAGACATGGGGTAAGATGATCAATCCTCATTTAGAAAGACAAATGGGATGAGCATTGAATGTATGACAGGAGTCTACTGAAGGCATCTGAAAGACCCTAACTAGCAGTGTTTTCAAAGCAAAGACTCATGACCAAACCTTTGGCAGAGTACAGGGAATCATATGAAAGAAAGGGAGTTAGTATGATGGAGAAAGGATAGGAGCTCCACAAGGACCAAATATATCTGGGCACAGGGTCTTTTCTGAGACTGACATTCAACCAAGGACCATGTATGGATATAACCTTGAACCTCTGCTCAGATGTAGCCCGTGGTGTCTCAGTAACCAATTGGTTTCCCATAGTAAGGGGAACAAGGACTATTTCTAAGAGGAGCTCAATGGCTGGCTCTTTGACCTCCCCACCCCCCAAGGGAGGAGTAGTCCTGTTAAGCCACAGAGGAGGACTTTGCCCCAGTCCTGAAGATACTTGATAAAACAGGATCAGATGAATGGGGAGGAGGTTCCTCCCATCAGTGCATTTGGAAAGGGGCAGGGTGGAGATGAGGGAGGGAGGGTGGGAGTGGGAGGGAATGAGGGAGCGGTATACAGCTGGGATACAGAGTTAATAAAATGTAACTGATAAGAAAAAAATAAAATTAAAAATAAAAAAAGAAGTATTGAAGAAGCAGATGCTTTTAGAAGGTGTTTCAGTCCAACTAGCTGCAACACTACATATATCACATAAATTTAAAAATGGATTTTTAGTAAGGGAAGACCATACATGTAAAAAACTATGCTGCTTAATCATTTTTATAAACAACTATTTTCACAATAACTTATGACAAGCAACGTAACTATTAAGAGTATATAAGAAACGCTATTGAGAGAAGGTATTAAAACATTTACTACTATTTACTATTTTGTTTTTACTATTTACTACTATTTACTACTTTGTTTTTAAGGAGTTATGCAGAAATATATTCAGGTTTTAAATATTGATATATTGTTTTAGCAGCATTTCTAAAATTAATTATGATATTAAGAAAGAATGCATGCACTCATATATACCTACCTGAAAAGCTTGTTTTATTAATGTCTGTAGAATATGCATAATTTTGACAAGAATGGACCTTTGAAATCATTCTAACTGTCTCACCTTAAGAAAGAGAAAGAAACTAAATCACATAGGGTTTAAAAGATAGTATAGCATAATTTGGCATGTTTTTTCATAGATTATAGTAAATTCATAGATTATAGTAAATTACCTTTCTTGAGCAATTGTCCAGATAAAGATATTCTGGGTTGACCATCCCTAAATTAATAGTCTGATGGCAATGATCTGAATTAGCTTTTGTGCGTGTGTGTGAGAATGTGTGTGAGAATATGTGTGTGTGGTCATATTCACCTAAACAGTAAAGATTCATAATTGAAATTGTGACAAGACAGAGCAAATATTTCCAAAGGTATCTTTTCACCATGTAAACAATTAAGGACTTCCTATAGTTATCTTGAGAATGACAGTGATTTTACCCATATTGGCTCTATGAAAGAAGATAAACTGTTAGACTAACACTTTACTTTTCTATGTAATAATGTCCCATATGTTTCCTGGACTACATTAGTAACCACAACAGTTTTATCCTGTCACATTAGGGAATTATTTAATACAAACACTAAAATATGTTAATGTGCAGTAAAACTTTATGGTCGAGAGTAAGCTTGATTTTTTTCAGGAACATGAGTGTATTTATGATTCACGATTCTAAGATAACTAGTATATAATTTTTCAATGGGATGAACAGAGGTTATACATGATTAAGTAATCCTATTAAGAAACCACTGATTTCTCTGTTGTTTTCAATTAGAAAAAAAAGTGGTAGCTGATTTGCAGATTCTCATAAATTCATTCAGTCAAAAGTCCAACACAAATCCTGCACAACATGCAAGGGTACTGTGATGTTGCTTATTTCCCAATCACTCAGCTGTTATTGCCCATGAACTATGAGATAATCCTGGATGACTAGAGTAGTAAATGGCTTGTAGCACAAGAGAGAGAAGAGAACCCAGTTTGCCGGTCAGCATCTATTTAAATAAAACCAAACACCTACAATCTGAGCATTAGAGGGGCGTAAATAAAAAAGATGAATGAGGCTTTCCGGACAACCGTTCTACATACAATTTAAACATGAGAGTCAGTCAGAGACCCTGTCTCAGAAAATAAGGTCGAGAAATGATTAGGAAGTAGCATCCTGCCTCTGGTTACCACATGCACAAATACATATGTGCACATGAAACACACACACATAAAAGAAAATAAAAACTGTCAGATAATCTAGGAGACAACAGTAGATATTGACAACAGTAAAATGATGCACAGCAACCTTTGTATACCATCAGGCAATAGAGTCACATGACTGCAAGCATAAAGAATCATGGCAAAATAAAACCCTTTTACGATGATTAGCTAGTAGTAATATACCCTGAAGTGAGGGATTAATGAGTTCAAGTATTCCTGCTAATATATATGTAATTGGAGGCCAGATGTGGCTATCAGACATTTTAGTCTATTGTTCTTCACCTTATTTGCTGATAGAATGTCTCTTATTTAGGCTTGAACTCGCTGTTTGAGCTAGACTAGCTAGACAATGAGCCCAGGGATTTGCCTCTCTCCATCCCCGTTAGACTCACAGACATGTACCACTATACCCATGTTTTATACGGCACTGGGATCTCAAGTCTGGTCTTCATATTGTGAAGTCGTCACTTTACACACTGATTCATCTCCCTAGCCCCTGCTCTGACATTTTAAGAAAGAGTACATTTTATGCCGACATAGTTTAACTTGTGTACAAAAGGAATTTTGTAAACGAGGTATTTTCCCCAGTGCACAGATATTTTATTCTATAAAGCTTTTCTGTAACTGCTAGTTGAGTTTGAATAATATGAAATTCAAACTCAGTTACATTCTGATGTTTTTTTTAGTATCCTTTAGTAAAAGAAAAGATGAATTTACTTTATTGGTGTAAATTATTTAAACGGTGTTTCATATGAACAATTTCTTTCAATTACATTATGTACCTTTCCTATATTTACTCTCCTCCCATTGCTACATTTTACTTTTTATCTATTTTCCCTTCATAATTGTCTTCTCTCTTCCCCATCTCCACCTTCTGACTTCAGATCATGGGGCGTGTGTGTGTAAGATAGAACATATAGTGTATATAAGGCGTATATATGTATAGTTAATGAAAAATAGATATATCTATCTAGCAAAATATTTTGTTTAATCTATTTATTCAAATAGAGACGGACTAATCAAAAAGTGGGGAAAAAACTCTATAATCTAATTTCTGAGGATTCTGGACTTTTCTCAGTATATCTTTACATTTTTATTTACTTTTGTCTTATCAATTTCCAATGCATATTGACAACAGTAAAATGATGCACACTTACAATCTTTGTGTAACAACCAGCAAATAAATAATACAATACAAAAATTAAATTAGATAATCAGTCACTTTTCTCTTCTAATTTTGTTAGATGGGCCTTCCAACGTCTTTGATAACTTGACAAATCTCTGTGTCTAGCCCATTTCTTTTGAAGCACATCAATACTGAGTTTTCGTTGGATCTGCCAATGCTGAGGTTACCACTAAGGAGTGAGAAAGAGATGGCCTGTAAGAAGGATAATAACCCTATCTTCCAAGAAACACCAGTTTTAAAGGCAAAAAATTTTGCCTGTGACAAGGTAGGAATATTTCTTTTTTTTTTAATTTTTTTATTTAACTTTTATTAAATACACTTTATTCCTTTTGTATCCCCCCATAAGTCCCTCCCTCCTCCCCTCCTGGTCCCACCCTGCCCCCCTTTCTGCATGCATGCCTCTCCCCAAGTCCACTGATAGGGGAGGTCCTCCTCTCCTTCTTTCTGATCTTTTTTTTTTTTTTTTTTTTTGAGCTCAATGCAGTTTATTCAGGAACCTTGAGCAATCTTCTGACCCTGGGGAAAGCCAGTCCACAGCTTAAAATAGCCTCTGGGTAGCCAACCCCAGCGTGCCTCGTGGGCAATGCAGATAGGTCCACATACACGGAAGCAAGCCAGATCCTCAGCCTTAGCCAAATATGGAGTTGTTTGTGACAGAGAGCACTCACCATCGGGAAGGTGGAAGGCGGAAACCAGCTCCATCTTTAAGGCGCAGCTCTCTACAGTTCCCCCTTTTTGTTTTAGATGCGTCAGGCAAGAGTAGAGGTCTGATCTCTGATATTAGAAATAAATTGGGACTTTGTACCAATGTTCATTTAGGTGTCATCCACCCAAAGAGCATCAGATCCGTCTGATACCTTTTTCTCAGAGGCGGGACCTGGGGCATCAACCCGCATGCAATCAGACATGCTCTTCTCTGGGTCAAAAGCGGCTGACCCTGAGTGCAGTGCTTAGCCTCCCATCCTGAGCGTAACATTTTAGCTTTTTATGGTAGCCAACCATGCTTGGGGATACTGTCCTGCTTCAGTGGCTGTAAAGGCCTGAATGATCATGGCTGCATTACACTGTTGTGAGACTCTAACCTTGCATATACACCACAGGCAAACCAAGGCGACCAACACCAGAAGGCCTGCTAATGCTCCCATGCCCACCCATTCCTTCAGATAATTCATGGCTGCAGCAATCCATGATGATACTCCTGTGGCTAGTCCTGAGTCCACTCTGGTAGAATTTGCCATAACAATGGCCACTCTCAGCTGCTCCATCATAGTATCGAATTCTTCGGTCCAATTACCTAAAATATAGCTAGACAATTGTTTAGACAGATTTGCAGCACGGGAAACATTCTCATATTGTATGCTAGTGACACAAAGTCCAGCATACTTCCATTGACAGCCAAGTTGAGCGATTTGCCATAGGGTATCAATTTGCTACTGCATGAGGTCAATCCTCTGATTGAACACCATCAAGTCTCCTTTTAGTTGAGCATTAATTCCTTTTTGTACATCTAGAGCATGAGCTACATTGGCTAAAAGATTATTTAGGGTCTGAGCAGTCTGCGTAGTATGACTCATGGCTAATGCCGCGGTGGTAGCTCCAACAGCTGCCAATGAGATGGCAGTAACAATGGCGGCTGTAATTCCAAGATCCCTTTTCTGTCTGAAGAGAGTCATCTCTAAGAAGGTCTTCGTCATGTTTCTGTATGAGACCTTCAATGTATGGAAGCTCCAATTAAGTTCCCAGTAATATACCTCCCTCCATCTTGACAAAGATGCATACTTATTCCCCAGCTAAAATTAAGTTCTGCTAGAAAACAATAGATCTTACCAAGGAAATAAGAGAGCTAGGAGAATGTGTGACGGAGAAAGGAAAAACACTATTGTAGACTTAATAGCTTTACTAATATCTTAACTAATATTATAGTCACCATTTCTTTAATGGATTAGAGCTTCGTTAGGTTCTATGTGTAATTCATTCTTTTTGAACATTTAAAAGCATATGAACTTTTGATTTTCATAAATGTTCATCATTTTAATTTATTTTACTTTTTCCAAATAAATGATTTTTGTTGGGTGATAGCAAGACTGAATGCATACTGTCTGAGAACTCTAGGCTGGTTTTATAAGCTAAAAACTAAAATAAAGTTATACTTACTAACTTTTTCTGCATGAAATATTCAAAAGTTATTTGTGAAGAGGCACTATCTATTCATCTATTACCTGATTCAATTATTCAAGGGATATATGATGTGGAGAGTGATAAAAAAGTAATAAAAGTAATTAAAAACAATTATAAGATATATGTATTATGACATTTACAAGCAATTGTTTAAGAATTGTTTCATTAAACACTGGCATAGCAATCACTCACTAACATTTTTTTATGAATCAGAGTTCTAGGTTTCATTCTTACAAATTTAAGTTTACCAGAAATATTTTCAGCATCCTGCTGTTTTGAACACATTTTAAGATCAATTTTAGGCATCTTAGAATTGGAAAAATATGTCCTCCCAGCCCAGAGATGTACCAAGGAAAATATTAGTGTCATATTCTACTTTAAGATTGTCTCACCTCAATTATCTAAACCAATCACCCAAATTAAGCCCTGTACCTACAGTCCTCACATAGTATTATTACATTCTTGTCTTTACAGCAGTTACTATTTTAGTTGAAAGATAAAAATCAGCAAGAATAGAAATATTCATAGTCACTTGCTCCTCTAGCTCCCAACATTGTACTCAAATGCCAGTTAAGTCAGTGAATGAGTCAACATAAGAACAAATGAAGCTAGTATGCCTCTTATTATATACATTGGTAATGTGCATTTTATCATGAACTAGATGTCTGTGTACCCAATTATAAATGACACTTTAATTTTTACATGAGTAAATTTACAGTAATATTCCACATGGTTTATTTACTTTTATGTTTTGAAGGCTGCTAGCTTTTCACCAAGGATTATAGGCAGTTATCTATCACTTATAATTTGTACAAAGAATTGAGCGGGGTCATCTATTTAAAGGTTCAGAAAGATAGTGGTTTAGTCAGTTTTGAAGTGAATACAATCATTACAGAGAAAACAACACAAACTTCATGTTGATCAAATGCTATTAATTCTCTGAACATAGCTCCTCACTGACTACCATCTTCAAAGAGACAAAACCCTATTATGTTTGCTTCCTATTGCACCAAAGTAAAAATAAGATACTTCCTGGAATTTATTGTTAATTTAGTGTTTCCCACCAACAAACCAAAAAGCAGTAAGTATTACTCATAGAGATGTTATTTCTTCCAACCATTAATCACAAAAATGCTACTTTTGTAAATTTGTACTTTTCAAAATCAAAATACTGAACAAATGAATCCATAAATAAATGAACTTCCATGAGTTAGGCCAGGTCAAAAAGAAGCATCAGCCATTCTATAGATTGACCCAAACAGCTTGTAGTAAAGGATAAACAAAAGTTTTCTTCATATTAAAGTACTCTAATAAGCCAAGGTAATTAATTATATTTAAACAGAAAGTCTGAAAGCACTTAAAACTGTGTCCTAATTTTGTGTCTGCACGTTTCTGTATTGGTACTACACAAATTAACAACTCCTTGTCTGAAGCAAAAATGTCTCATGTTCAAGGAACTTGATAATGTTAATAACTCATCATCTTCAATTTCTAAAATGCACACTTTCACCATTTTCAATAGGAAGTTTTCATATAAAAATATTTGGTTATTCAGTACCAAAAGATCAACCCTGAAAATAAAGGTATAAGCAATATTATACAGAATTTGTAGGACATAGGAAGTAAAAGGAAGGGAGGGTGGGACTACGAGGAGATGAAGGTCAGGGATACAGCTGGGATACAAAATCAATAAATTGTAATAAATAATAATAATAATAATGTAAAATTTTAAATATGTATTTAAAAATAGAGATCAAAACAACCCTGAGATTTCATCTTACCCTCATCAGAATGGCTAAGATCAAAAACTCAAGTGACTGATAGACTAAGATCAGAAAGGAGAGGAGAACCTCCCCTATCAGTGGACTTGGGGAGTGCATGCATGCAGAAAGGGGAGGGAGGGTGGAATCGGGAGGGGAGGAGGGAGGGGCTTATGGGGGGATACAAAATGAACAAAGTGTAATTCATAAAAAATTAAAAATAAATAAAAAAAACTCAAGTGACAATACATGCTGGAGAGGTTGTGGAGAAAGGGGAACCCTCCTCCATTGCTGGTGGGAATGTAAATTTGTGCAACCACTATGGAAATCAATCTGGTGCTTTCTCAGACAATTAAGAATAGTGTTAACCTGAAGATCCAGCTATAGCATTCCTAGGCATATATCCAAATGATGCTCAAGTCCAAAACAAGGACATTTGCTCAACCATGTTTGTACCACTTTTATTTGTAATAACCAGAAGCTGGAAACAACCCAGATGCCACTCAGTTGAAGAATGGACCCAAAAGTTGTGGTACATTTACACAATGGAATACTACTCAGCAATTAAAAACAAGGAAATCATGAAATTTATAGGCAAATGGTGAGAAATAAAAAAGATCATCCTGAGTGAGGTATCCCAGAAAGAGAAAGACACACAGGGTATATACTCACTCATAAGTGATATTAGACATATATAGGATAAACATACTAAAATCTGTACACCTCAAGAAGCTAAGCAAGAAGGAGGACTCTGTGTAAAATGCTCAATCCCCATTCAGAAAGGCAAAGAGGATGGACATCAGAAGAGGGAGAAAACAGACAACAGGACAGGAGCCTGATACAGAGGACTTCTGAAAGACTCTACCCTGCAGGGTATCAAAGCAGATGCTGAGACACATGACCAAACATTGGGGAGAGTGCAATGAATCTTATGAAAGAAGCAGGAGATAGAAAGACCTGGACGAGATAGGAATTCCACAAGGAAAGCAACAGAACCAAAAAAATCTGGACACAGGGGTGTTTTCTGGGACTGATACTACTACCAAGGACCATTCAAGAAGATAACCTAGAACCCCTGCACAAATGTACTTCATGACATCTCAGTGTCCAAGTAATGGGAACAGGGACTGTCTCTGACATAAATTGATTGGCCTGTTATTTGATCACTTCCCCTCAGGGGATACAGCCTTACCAGGCCACAGAGAAAGAGGATTCAGGCACTCCTGATAAACCTGATGCAGACACTCCTGATAAGACCTGATAGTATAGGATCAGATGGATGGGAAGGAGGACCTCTCCTATCATTGGACTGGGGAGGGGAGTGGGTGGAGAAGAGGGAGGGAAGGTAGGATTGGGAGGGGAAGAAGGAGGGAGCTACAGGTGGGATACATAACGAATAAACTGGAATTAATAAAAATTAAAATTAAAAAAATAGAGATAAGGAGATAGTGGGGAGCCTCAGTTTTTGAGAGAGGGTGTCCTAGGAAAGGGATCAGGGGTTTTCCCTGACATAAATTCAGTGGCCAGTTCTTTGATCACCTCCCCGTGGGTGTTGCAGCCTTGCCAGGCCACAGAGATAGATGATGCAGACAGCCCTGATGAGACCTGATAGGCTAGGGTCAGATAAAAGGGGAGGATGTTCTCACCTATCAGTGGGCTAGAGGACAGGCATAGGGTAGAATTGGAAGCAGACCAGGGAGGGTTACAGCTGGATGCAAAGTGAATAAATTCTAAGAAAGAAAGAAAGAAAGGAAGAAAGGAAGGAAGGAAGGAAGGAAGGAAGGAAGGAAGGAAGGAAGGAAGGAAGGAAGGAAGGAAGGAAGGAAGGAAAGAAAGAAAGAAAGGAAGGAAGGAAGGAAGGAAGGAAGAAAGAAAGAAAGAAAGAAAGAAAGAAAGAAAGAAAGAAAGAAAGAAGAAATAGCTAGGTGTATACATATGCCTATAAATGCAACACGGACTATGGATTTGAAAGAGAGAAAGGAGGGGTATATGGGATATTTGGAGGGACAGAAAAATTAAAAACTCAATAAATAAAATAATGTTTGAAACCAAGTAAATGTTTGGTTTGCTTTATCTTAACTTAAATCTCAGTTCTATTTTTTATTGTTCAATATTTTTCAGTTCTTTAAGATTTCAATACAATGTATTTTGTTATATTCATTTCACTCCCCTAAATTTCCAAGATCCACCTCTGCTTTCCATCTATATTTGTAGCTGTTTTTATTGTTGTTTAAAGCCATCAAGTTCAAAGCATACTGTCAATATCCTCATGGCCATGAAGCTTCAACGGAGTGTGTTTTCTCAGAAATAAAAAGCATGGTTGTGAAAGAGAGAGAGATGTTGGTTTGGTGTTTTTCAGCACAATAAAATAATCTTGACTATTAACAAATACATAAGATAACAGTGAGAATTTATTCACAAAATTTTGTGAACTATTGAACCTTACCCTAATATATTGTATAGGCAGCTTTCTGAAGAAGTGGGGATTTTAACTGCAACAACAGAAAGATCAGAAAATGCCCCAAGTATATATATATATAATTATAGATAATTTGTGCATTATGAACCATGGAGAAAATTTAATCAACCAAGGACCATGCATGGGAAAAACCTACTCAGATGTAGCATACGGGCAGCTCAGTTCCATGTAAGGAGAACAGGGCAGTCACTGGCATGAACTTGATTGCCTGGTCTTTGATCACTGCCGCCCCCAGGAGAGGTGGCCTTACTAGGCCACAGAAAAAGAGGCATAAAGATCCTTATTTGATATCCACATACTACATTTTAAAAGTTGAGCAGTGGACTCAGAGGTCCACCTGCCTCTGCCTTTACTGCTTGGATTGAAGGTGTGTGCTGACAGCACCACCTGGCTTAAATACTTATTATTATTATTATTATTATTATTACTACTACAATTTATTCACTTTGCATCCCAGCTGTAGCCCCATCCCTCATCTCCTCCCAGTCCCACCCTCCATCCCTCTTCCCCTACTATCTGACTCTAGCCTATCAGGTCTCATCAGGACTGTCTGGATTCTCTGGCCTCTGGATCAACTCCTGCCTCCAAATTAAGTTTCTGTCCTAACTTCTTTTGGTGATGAACAGTGATACAGAAGTGTAAACCAAATAAATACTTTCTTGCCCAACTTAATTTTTGGTCATGGTATTTTATCACAGCAATAAAGAGCCTACTAATATGCCACCTACATTACTGCCTTTATTTTACATTGCAAAAACAAATATTAAAAATAAACTTTTATTAAAATACACAATGACTTTTTGCTACCCAGCGTTACTACCACTGCTCTTGTAGTTTGATTACTCCAAGAATAATTTGTTCATTTTCCCCTAAACTTTTGCCTTTGAGACTAAAGGAACAATAATAGACTTGAGGTAGAGAGTATTATATTTTAATGTCATTTATGGCAATTTCGTTGATGAATAAATATTGAAAACTTCAAGGTAAAGAAAAACCTTAATCCATTTACATAGAGAAGGAAAACAACTAACTGGAACAAAAAGTTGAATTATCCATCCCTTTTAAAGCCTCAAAAAAACATATATCCTTATTTGTTTTGAAATATGATAATTCTAAGCAAAGTGACAAAGTGCCAGACAACCTTTGGGATTCTCACTTACTATACTAGGATTCAGCTTCTTTATCTTAGAAGAAGAATATTCCAGGGCCATGCTATTTCAAAACACTTGAGAGCTGGTCAGAATGATCAAAGTTTTTAAATACTAAACGCTTCCCAAATCTAATGTCAGAATATACCATCAGAAGCCTGTTCTTCATGGTTCCATGAAGACATAAATGAAATATTCACGTTATTTCCTAGTGAAAGTGAAGAGAAAAAAAGAAGAGAAAAATCCTATTAATTTGTAACTTCCCCACATTTCTTTCTAAAGTAATTTCAGACTACATAGTCTCTTTACAGAAAAGTACACATGTTCATTCTGGACAGTTCAATAAACAAAGACGTGAGGTAAAGGGAGAAAAAGAAAAAATTCAGTCCATGGCCTTACTATCACTTTTTTTTTTTTAATGAAAAAGTAAAGTGGAGATAGTTGGAGAGCTAGCTATGAGTAACGACTTTTAAGCATAAAGATCTTTGTTTGATGTCCACAACCTACATTTTAAACGTTGAGCAGTGGCTGTGGACTCTCTCTTAGGGTATCCTTAGCAGTATTTATTTTCTGTTGTTTTCTTGGTTATAACCATTCTGGCTGTAGCAGGATGAAATCTCAAAATCACTTTGAATTACACTTTAATTGCTAAGGATGTTAATCATCATTCGAGATATTACTGTTTGTTTACGTTTTGGCATATTCTACATATTAATCCTGTACTGGATATTGTCTCACAGTTGCTATTGCTGTGAAAAGACACTATGACCACATTAACTCTTATAAAGTAAAACATTTAATTGGGGCAGGCTTACAGTTCACAGGTTTAGTCCACTGTCATTAGAGTGGGAAGCATGTGGAATGTAAGCAGGCATGGTGCTGGAGAGAAATCTGACAGTTCTACACCTGAATCTGCATTCAGCAGGGAAAGAGAGTGAAACTGGGCCTGGCTTAAACATCTGAAACCTCAAAGCCCGAATCCAGTGACACACTTCCTGAACAAAGCCACACTTCCCCAGAGTGCTACTGCCTATGAGACTATGGTGGCTATTTTCACTCAAACCACTGCAGATACATCTGGCAAAGATTCTCTCCAACTCTCAACTGCATCTTTAATCCATTGAGTCTGGTCCTGCACAAAAGTGGTTGTAGATTTATGTGTTTATCATCTGTTAATGTTGGCCTTAATTTCTAAGCAAATGGAGTTCTGAAAATCCTTTTCTGTTCCTTTCCTTTTCTAAACCTATACTTTGTAGGGTACTGGCTATGTTTTCTTCTAGAAAATCAGTGGTTTGGGTTTTCTGTTGAGATAACAGATCCATTTGGAATTGATTTT
Source organism: Rhombomys opimus (assembly GCA_010120015.1). Lineage (NCBI taxonomy): Eukaryota > Metazoa > Chordata > Mammalia > Rodentia > Muridae > Rhombomys > Rhombomys opimus. Next base: position 2,959,005 of record REGO01000185.1, on the reverse strand, counting down.
CATGCAAAGGTATATATGTATAATTTCATTCTTCTACATGTATGCATCCAGCACACATTATCCAAGCACAACTTGTTGAAGATTGTATCCTTCCTCCAATGTGCATTTTTGAGATCTTTGTCAAGTATGGGATGGCTATAATTATGTGCACTGGTGTTTGGCAATTCTATTTGTTCTATTGATCTACATGTCTATTTGGAACCAACTTAGTTATTTATTGCTATAGCTCTGCACTACATCTAAAATATGAATTTTAGAACAGTATATTTCTATTTCTGTATGTAATATTATGGAGACTTTGGGGGGACTGAATTGAATTTGTAAATGGCTTTTTGTAGGATGGTTCTTTTCACAACATTCATTCTATAATCTGTGAGTATGGGAAGTCTTTCTGTTGTACTTTTCTCAAGCTCTTTCTTCACAGATCTAAATTTTTCACAGTAGAAGTCTTGTTTAAGATTATTACTAGATTTGTTGAGGCTATTGTGAATGAGTGTTTTCTTGCTCTCTTTCTCAGCATGCTTATTATTAAGAAAAGCCACTGATTTTTGTCAGATTATTATGTACCATACAACTTTACTGAAAGTATTGGTAATTTCTAAAAGTTTCCTAGTGTAATGTGTGTGATCTCTCATACACACACACACTCAATACACAAAGAAAAAAATAAACAAAGCCAATGAGACAAAAATACTAGACCATGGCAAAAGAAATCAAAAATTCTGTTTAAAATACAGTCATTTTTGTGTTGGTTGACTACACTAAGGCATCAGATCTGGCCTGGAATGTGTGTGACATAATCAGTGCCCCTCCATTAGAAAATGCTGACTTTCTCCTTACCAGCAGGTATCAATTACAAAGAGCTTTTGATTAGGGCAGAGACTTTGCGTACACTTATGCTTCTCAATGCTGGGATTTTGACTGGTTTGAACTATTGCGAGTCTTATGCATGCTGTCAGTTTCTGTGAGTTACATGTGTCTTAGCCCTGTTGTGTTTGCAAAATTCTGTCTACTTGGGGGCATCTACTTCATCTGGCTTTTACATTTTTTTCTTTCTCCTCTTCCATCTAAACCCTTGCGCTCAAGAGAAGGTATGTGATAAAAACATCCCACTTATGGATTAGTGTAGCAAAGTCTCTAACTCTCTCCACACTGTCCAGAAGTAGGTCTTTGTGTTAATTCCTGTCTGCTGCAAGAAGTTTCTTTAATGAGGATGTACAATGTGCTGATCTATTGGCATAGCAGTTTGCCTTCTGGAGTTATTTTATTGCTTTGTTTTTCAGCATAACAGAACTAGGTTTTCCATTAGGCCTCATGACTTTTCTAGTCTCAATTGCTTGGTTACCTTAAAAGTGTCAGGTATGTGTTCCTTCTCATGGAATGGGCCTTAAGTCCACTCAACAGTGGTTCTGTTCTCCTAAAGCACCACTATTACTATTTCATTCTCCTTGATTCTTATGGGTCTGTATACATTGTAAATCTTTACTTGGCTTAACTTCAGTGGTTGTAATCTAGAAATTCATCTTTTTCTTTTCCAATTTAATGGATTATAGATTTTTAAAGTAGTCAATTTTAATGTGCTCAATACCCTTGATGTTCAGAATAGATAGTATTTATCTATCCAACTCTGATTATCATAATTTTGGTATCCTCTCTCTCTCTGGTTAATTGAACTAACTCTGTCAATTTGTTTTCAAATAACCAACTTTTACATTCATTAGTGCTTTCTAACTTTTTCTTTCCTTCTATTTGCATTAATTTCTGCTCTAATTATGGTTATTTCTTTCCATCTACTCGATTTGGGGTTGGATTGTTACCGGTTTATAAGAACTCTTTAATTGTGAATAGACATTTACATTTATAACTTTTCCACTTAGGACTGCTTTTACTGTGTCCCAGAGGTATTGGTGTGCTGTGTTTTGTTTGTTTGTTTGTTTGCTTGTTTCTTGAAATTTAATACTATTTAATGTAGGTTTAGACTGTTACTAAAAGGATAAGTACTAGGGCCAAGGATAATAAGGACCCAAGTATTAGGTGTGGGCTTTTCAAAAGAGAGCCAAGAATAAACATCTTCATAACAGCCTTGTACTGGATTAAGGCCACTTGAAAGGACTGTAGAGGATATCAATTGATCTCATAGGGTAGTTTCTGGTATGCACTGAACAACTGATAAGAGTTGTTCTTGATAAGACCTGAAAAGCTAGAGTCAGATAGACGACGAAGAGGTCCTTCCTTATCAGGGGACCAGGAAAAGGGCATAGGGGAAGAAGAGGGAGAGTGAGTGGGACTAGGAGGAGACAAGAGAGGGGGCTGCAGTGGGGATACAAAGTGAATAAACTGTAATAAATAAATTAATTATTTAAAATAAAAGAGTTGTTCTTATCAGTCCTGACTCACAAGAGTTCCCTAAAGGATCTGAGACATATTTTTGTTTGTTTGTTTTTTATTTAATTATTTTTATTTTATTAATTACAGTTTATTCATTTTGTATTCCTCCTGTACCTCTCTCCATCCTTCCCTCCCAATCCCACCCTCCTTCTTCCCCATCATTGTCCCTCTCCCATTCCACTGAGAGGGGAGGTCCTCCTCCCTTTTCCTCTGATCCTAGTCTATTAGGTCTCATCAGGAGTGGTTGCATTGTCTTCTTCTGTGGCCTGGTAAGGCTGCACCCCCTCAGGGGGAGGTGATCAAAGAGCAGGCCAATGAGTTCATGTGGAGGAGGGTTCACCTTTTTCCAAATCCTCTCAGGTATGCATTATTACTTGAGTTATTCATCTTAGCCATTCTGATGGGTGTAAGGTGAAAACTTAGGATAGTTTTGATTTGCATTTCCCTGATGGCTAAGGACACTGAACATTTCTTTAAGTATTTCTCTGCCATTCGATATTCCTCTATTGAGAATTCTCTATTTAAATCTGTACCCTATTTTTTAAAATTCTTTATTAATTACACTTTATTCACTTTGTATCCCACCTCTGGTTCCCTCCCTCCTCCCATCCCAATCCCTCCCTTCCTCCACCCTCTGCATGCAGGCCCCTCCCCAAGTCCACTGATAGGGGAGATCTTCTTTTCCTTCTTTCTGATAAGAGTCAATTAGGTCTCATCAGGAGTGGCTGCATTGTCTTCTTCTGTGGCTGGTAATGCTGCTTCCCCCTCAGGGGGAGGTAATTAAAGAGCAGGCCAATCAAGTCATGTCAGAAACAGTCCCTATTCTTATTACAATGGAACCCACTTGGATACTGAACAGCCATGGGCTGCATCTGTGCAGGGGTCTTAGATTATCTCCATGCATGATCCTTGGTTGGAGTATCAGTCTCAGGAAAGACCCCTGTGCTCAGATTTTTTGTTTCTGTTCCATGCTCATGGCTTGGCAGGATTAATATAGTAAAAATGTTTATCTTACCAAAAGCAATCTACAGATTCAATGCAATTCCCATCAAATTATCAACACAATTCTTTACAGATCTTAAAAGAAAAATTCTCACCTTCATATGGAACAACAAGAAACCCAGAATTGCTAAAACAATCCTCTACAATAAAAGATCTTCAGGAGGTATCTCCATCCCTGATCTCAAGCTGTACTATAGAGCAATAATACTAAAAACTGCATGGTACTGGCATTGAAACAGAATGGTGGATCAATGGAATCGAATAGAAGACCCTGACATAAATCCACACACTTATGGACACCTGATTTTTGACAAAGATGCCAAAACCATAAAATGAAAAAAAGATAGCATCTTCAACAAATGGTTCTGGTCTAACTGGATGTCTACATGTAGAAAAATAAAATAGATCCATATTTATCACCCTGCACAAAACTAAAGTCCAAGTGGATCAAAGACCTCAACATAAAACCAGACACACTAAACCTGTTAGAAGAAAAAGTGGGGAAGAGCCTTGAACTCATTGGTGTGTTGTGTTTTAATTTTCACTTAATACAAGAATTGACACGATATATTTCATGCCTATTACTGTAACCCTTGCAATCTACCCATGACTGGAGACTCCATAGACTGCACAGAAGAATGTACTACCACCATTTTCTTAAGCCATTATAATTTCTAATGTATTCTAAACACTAATCCTTTCTCTTGCAGGTAAGCATAAGCATAGCTGTCATCCATCATCAATGAAACTTGTTTTTATAGTACACAAAGGGTACTGAGTAGATCCATAACGGGGAAAAATTCAGATAATAAATTGACAACATGTAGAATACTGTTGTGGATGATATGAAAAGATTGCAAGATACAGAGGACTAAGAAACATTTTGCCAGACAGTGTCTTCCAGACATTACAGGAAAGTTGTACCCATGAAATGCCAACAATGTTTGTCAAAAAAAAAAAAAAAAAAAAAAAAAAAACAAAAAACTCCACTTAATGGCAACAGTCAATATGTCAACTCCCATGGGGAATGTTTTCTAAGTTGCCATGCCTAGATGAAGAACTACAGGCAATAAATATATCTGAGAAAGGAAAAATCAGTCTTCTCTAGATATAAACCTCCTAATTGGTTATCCAAGCCAAGTGATCAGTACTAAATACATGTACATAAGAGCAACCCTAAAGGAGTTCAATGAGAATGTGTGATTAACAATAATTACTGTAGGAAGAAGAGAGCATGAACTTGAGGAGGATATGCTTTAAGACAGAAAAAGGGTAAGACGCTCTGAAATTCCAGGATACATGTATGAAAGTCTCAAAAACACAGAAATAATTTTTAACAATGAAGAATGGAGGCCAGTTGTTTGCAGTGGTGTGAACACTTTGTAACCCAACACTCAGACCTAGTAGAAAATAAACTGTTAAAAAAAATACATGGAGCTCTCTAGTAATCAGTCTATCTTAATCAAAGAGTTCCAAGCCAGTGACTGACCTGTCTCAAAGCACACACACACACACACACACACACACACACACACACACACATACACACACACAAACATTTCTACCCTCCCCCCCAAATCTGGACAGTATCTGAGTTATTAAAGCCAAGGTTGTCCTCAGGCCTCCACACTTATGCTCACACACATACATCACACCTAAACACAAATGAACATTGATATATACACATGTGCGCCAAGACACATAACAACACAAATGACAAAGATAAAATGAAAATATTATATATATATAATATTATATATATACTATATATATATATAGTAGAAAAAAGCTACCTGCATTGTCTACTATAACAACAGAAGAACAAAGTAGGCAACATGTAATATAATACTAATACCTGGTAATATTAAGTTGTATCATGAATTCCTAAACAAAGTTTCCGAGTTTACTCTGACTTGAAAAAAATTAGTGAAAGGGTCAAAAAGCAGTTATAGCACCCATAGCCCCACTGCTGCTTGATTGGGAGTAGAAATAATACTTCAATGCAATATCACTTGATAAACAATCATTTTCCCTTTGTTTGATGACTTTGATATACTTAAAGAGTTATACCAGATGCTGGTCATAATGAGGAAGATATGCTCACATTAGTGACAGAAAATGACCCAACAGGATAGATCAGAATATAAGAGCCATGTGCTTATGAACTATTTCAAATAGAAAACTGTAGTCAAATGCTGTAGTTTACATAGTAATTACTTAAAATAACTACATTTTCTTTATTCATCGTCTATGTGCAAAGTGTGAATTTCAAAAAGAAATAATTTTGGAAGAAAGGTAGCAATGAGGGAGGAAAAGGCATGCTTTTCAAAGTAAGGGAAAAAGGTGCTTTCTGTAAGCAGTGATAATGGTCTTCACTGGCAGATGTGTCTGTGGTAGATGGATATGAAATATCGTTTCCCAGGACTTCTAGCAGTTTTGCTTCTTTTGCCTAAAATGAAAAGTTTGACATCTAATACATTACCAGAAATATGTGCAAATCAAAACCATCGAGAGGGATCTACAAACAGAATGGGCTGGGAGACTCCAATCTCAGCTGCATTCAGGTCAGCCTTTTCCCAAGTAGAGACAGAGGCTGCACTTCAAAAATAGCAATGAAAATGTTTAAGCTACACAAGGGTGTTTGGGGAATATGGACTGTGACTGTCTAACACGTTTCATACATCCCGAGGGTAATTGCATGAGGAAAAAAATCAATGCTTCATTTTCTAATGTTCAGTAACTTTGGGGAAGTCTTTTTAAGAACAGGCACAAGTCATTTGCATAAGTACCAGATTCTAACCACTATGTCTAATAGAATGAGTGCCACAGTTCTGCAAGGAGGTCATTCTGGAGAGTGTTTAAAGGGCACAGCAATGAGAGCTGCATATGTTAGCTTCTTTGAAGAGTAAAATTGGAACAACTCAATGCAAATCATCTGTATAGACCCTGGAAACCAATTATTGCAAATATATAAACATAAAACAACAATGCTTTCTTGTAAGTAGCAAATCTTCATTAAGTCTTTGGCATTGATTATATTCACATGATTCATTTTGAACTCTTCTTAGTAATGTGAATTTAATGCATAATTTCTGCATAATGACTTTTTTTAATTACCACATAATCATGGGTAGAAAAAAAAAGTATCTTCCATTTGGTCCATTTTGTGAGTCTAAGCGAATAAATCTATAAAATAATTTATTCTGCTAGTTGCTTGGAAACCTTATTGTTGATATGACAACGCTGGCATAATAAATGAAATCACCACTTACTTTCATTTGCATGTAGAAGTCATATATTTTCAACATGAAAGAGTTTCTTTTCTTTTCCTTATGCTACAGTGACATCTACAGAATAGAATGAAGAAAAATCAAAGGAAAAACCATTCTTTATTTCATAAATATGCTTAAAATAAAGTGCATTCAAAAACACAGATTTAAAAATAGGTGGGAAATATTTTTCCAACACAGAATCTTATAAGCACCCTAAGAATCTTGAAAGCCCAACTATAGGTACACCTATAAATTTTCTTGTGGAAAATCTAACTCAAGTGCAATTTTCCATGCACAGTTAGTCGTAATTCCAAATAATAATAATAGTAATAACTTCCCTAGCAAAACTTACATTATTAAAATATTGGTGACAGTATTAATTTTATTGTTTCTCTTTTGTTTTTCCAAGATAATTTCTCTTTGTAGCCTTGGCTGTCTTGGACTCATTTTGTAGACCAGGCTGGCCTCAAACTGACAGGGATCTGCCTGCCTCTGCTTCCCTAAGTGCTGGGATTAAAGGTGTGCAGCACCATGTCCTTGAGTAACTAATAAATAATTACTTGTTTACATAGCTACTTGAAATATTTAATCATACCTTATGCACTACATCCTGACATATGACTATCAGTTTATGGTATGCTCCTATGTACTTTACCTTTGTTATTGGAAAAGAAAAATTCCAATTCATGTTTCTTTGTAAGCACTCTATGAGCTCTCTATTTAGTAATTATAAATTAACCTTTTCATTTTTATTTTACCACATATAAGTCTACTTACTTACTATAAAAGTAGATTACAAAGACAAAAAGATCTTACTCTGATGCTCTAATAGCCATTGTATCTTTTTCTCTCTCTTCATTAAAAAAAAAACAAAAAAAACAGTGAAAACACAAACTCCTGTTTTGATGGGGTCACCATTGCTAGAGTCTTCCAAGGAAATAATCTCAGCTGATTAACACTTACTGAAATGCCTCCCTTTCCTACTGTGCTCCTTTCAACAAGTTCTCAATGACAAATATGAGCAAAACTTCTAAAGGCTGGTGAAGTTATACCAAGAGCTGTAACAAGACACTATATTAGTAAAAAGGATTTCTTCAAAGATTTCATGTCATGAATACAACCCATCCACTATATTTCTGTTACAAACCAGATCAAAGAGGGAGACAATGCCTTTATCATTAGCATCTATAATTTTCATGTACTGGAAGGAATATACACTGCATGGCAGTGATTTATGCTGATAAGAATATAATGAGAGCAACTTGACAAACTGAGGAGAATCAGGCAGAGAGGAATAATTTTAGGCCACAAAATAAATCCAACTTCTTCACAAGATACTTATAAGGCACCTGGAATGGTCTAATCACTGTGTTCACTGCTGTTAAAAAATAAAGTGGAACTCTGAGTTCCCAAAGACATAAACATTATTCTAGGATGCACTGATGTTCAAAAATACAGATACATAAAAACATAAAAAATACAGCTATGACTGACAGACAGATGACAGGCAGACAGATGGTTTCCTTCCCCCACACAGCATTATTTTTGTTTTGTAAGCCTCATTTCAGGAAAGGATTTAGCTTCCAGGAACAGCTAGGTACACTTTGCATAGTTTTATTGTTTTAAATGAATAGAATTGGTATTTCCTAGAGAGGATATTGCTTCACCAAAGTGATGTCCTTGCTTTTATGCCCCTGGCATCACACATTTCAGAAGAACATGATTTAATATATCAGAGCCTTTCTTTTGAAGAAAATCCCTTAATCCTGCCTTCATCTAGGAGGTGATGAGCTCATTCCAGTAAGCCCCTCCAGGGCACTGTGCAGCACAGAGAGTCCCGCATTCACAGTGCTTCTCCCCTACACAGCTAAGCACTGGGCACAACTCAGACCCCATACCTCCACGCAGAGTATTAGATGAGGCAAGAATGACAGATGTCGATGAGCGTTGAAAAATTAAGTGAAAACCTAAGGAGTCCATTGTATAAAATATACATTCTATTAAGGCAATAATTGAGAGAAATATTAAGTTCATGAAATGATTGGCTCCAACCTTGACAGTTGATCTCTTTTATTGCTTACTTCAACATTTAAAACCCACTTAAAATTAATTTGAAAATTATTATTATTATTATTATTATTATTATTATTATTATTATTATTATTTTAGTGGTTGGGACAACTACTCATCCAGTAAATTTTAGGTCTTTTCTTTGGAAACTGCAGTCCTCAGAATCCATGAATTCATATGTATGTATACATGTTTTTTCTTTCATTGTCTTTAATAAAAATTATTTTAAGAAAATATAATTTGGTCATATTTTTTCTCCCCCAATATCTCAGCTCCTCCACACCTCCTTACCCCCCCAACTATATGCTCTTTTTCTCTTTCTCTTAACAAAAAAAAAATTCTAGAACAAACAAACAAAAAGTAAGCTGAGTATAGTGGCACACACCTGTAACCCTAGCACTCAGGGAGACATAGGAAAGCTGATCTCTGTGAGTTCAAGGCTTGCTGGTCTACATAGCAAGTCCAGGACAGCCAAGGCTAAAAAAGAGAAAACCTGTCTCAAAAAGCCAAAACAAAACAACCAATCAATCAAAAAAACAAAAATCAAGAAACGCAAAATAACTCACAAAACAAATATCAAAATAAACAGACGGTGGCCAATTAGACAAAAATGCTGAAAGAAATTAAAGTAAAACAAAAAGTCTACAAAAATATCACTGAGTTCATTTTGTGTTGGAGAATCACTCCTGGGCATCGGGCCTGCTCTGGAGTATGGTTGATACCCAGTGACACTCCATTCCAGAAAACTTACCTTCTTGTTGCTGGTAGGTGTAATTCTCAGAGAGCTTCTTCACTAGGAGTGGGATCTAGAGTCTGCTTTTAGCTCTGGGTGCTGGAAGCTTGCCTGGCATGGCCCTGTGCAGGTTCTGTGAAAGCTGCCACAGTCTTTATGAGTTCAAGTGCACATCAGTCTTGTTGTGTTTAGAAGACACTCTTTCCTTGAAGTCATCCATCATGAGGCCTTTACAGTCATTTCTACCACTCCTCCGTATACATCCCTGAACCTTGAAGGTAGTGATTTGATGATGACATACCATTTAGGACTCGGTGCTTCAAAATCTCCCACACTCTGCAAATTGTCCAGTGGTTGATCTTTGTGGGCACACACAAATTCTTATTCTAAGACCACAAAATAGTATGCTCACATTGTCATTCTCTATCAGATCTTACTGTGAAAAAACAGAAATAGGTAAACCATTCAGAAATGACTGATGTGATTTGAGTTGTTTTTCAATCATTGTCACATATAACCCTGAAAATAAGTTCTATTATATAGCTGTATTCTTTAAAATGTGTGCTTGTCATAGATGTGAAATCTGTTAAGACTGACACTAATCAACAAACATGATGTCCAGGAAATAGTCTTTTTTTTTTTTTACTTAAAGTCTTTACCAAAACCACAGGGCCTGGAAAGATGGCTCAGCAATTAAGAGCATTAGCTGCTCCTGAGAGGATCCAGGTACCATCCCCAGGATGTACATGGTAGCTCACAAATATTGGCAACTCTAGTTCAAGGGAATCCAGCACTCTCTTCTGGATTCTGTGGGTACCAGGTGTGCATATGGTACACAGACATACTATTGTCTCTTGCTCTAGTCATACTAACTAGGAAACTGAAATGTTTTTCAATCAACAAATGAATATTAAAAATGGAATACCATTCATCTGTAATGAAAAATAAAAGCACACTCTTTGCAAGTAAATGATTGTAACTAAAAAAGTTAATATTGAGCAAAGTAACCCAAATCCAGTAAGACAAATGTTGCCTGCTCTTCCACAATGAAGACTCTTAGCTGACAATACTCCCTCCAAAAACCAAGACTACCTAACTAAAAAAAAAAAAAAAAAAAAAAAAAAAAAAGCCAAGAGAAACCATCTTTTGAATTGTTGTTAAGGGCTGTCCAAGAGACTCTCAAACATTTGTTCATTTGTTGTTGCACTTGGATGACACTTAGAAGTGGAAGATAAGCCCCTATTGCTAAAGCTACCACACACACTTTAAACATAAAGCACAGAGGACCCTGAGCTAGAACTGACCTGAATGCCTCCTTCATGAAGACTAGCTTTTGTGCTACCAGTTGTCATGTAAGCTTCCCCCCACCAACAGACTTACCTATGTATGATGCTTATGAACTACATTAATGATCATCATTGCACTACAACCTAAGGATATAGTAGTGGCATGCATACCTTGATGGTAACCAACAGCTCTCTTATTTGACCTAAGACCCACTCAACTAGAGTATACTGGAAATCTAGCAAAATACTCAGGATGATAAAGTAATGGGTCATGTAGGAAAATTGAAAAATCAACATAATCCCTAACTGTATGCTAGATAGTTGTCCTTATACCCATTACCCATAGATAAGTGCAGTCCTCCTCTTTCATCAAGGAAATGTCTTTTTGCAACAGACATAAAACATTACAGAAAAAAACACAGCTAATCAAATAAGGAGTTGAGGAGCCCAGGCCCATTGGAAACACAAAAAAAAAAAAAAAAAAAAAAAACCATCCCCACATTTAATCATCAGGGAATATTGCAGAAAGATTGTAACATCCAGAGCATCAGGAGTTTTTTGTGAAGCTATGTCTCTTAGTAATGTCAGAAATTTCACCCAACCATGACAATCTACATGCTACAAGCCCATGAAGCCTCAACCATTAACAGAGAACTACAGGCAACTAAGAAAAGAGTACACAAATAGGTTATATAATACTAAAAATTAGCTCTGAAAACCAAAATCTAAATAATGTAGTAGAGACTGATCAGGTTATATGTAGGAGTGTGTGTGTGTGTGTGTGTGTGTATGCTTGTAATAATAACTAATGAAATAAGAGGATATGAATTTAAAAAATAGCAATGAGAGGTATTTGAGTAGGCTTGGAGTGAGGAATATCATGTAATTATATTATATCTCCAAAATACAATAAATGATAATATAATTTTACATTTTAAAAGTCTTTTCCAAACATGCCCATGTCTACCTTTATCCTCTTGGCTGTTTCTAAACCTATTGTGTCATTAGTTCTGTTTCTCCTTGTTGTGATCTGTTTATCTAGAATGCCAACAGATTGATTTATTTGAACCTGCAATCTCCTATTTAATGTCTAGTTCTGAGTTTGACTCTGCTTCTTTGCCTCTTGCTCAGGTTTGCACTTCACTGAGTTTCTCTGGGGCATTTCTCTCATGCAATGCTCTGCATTCTGGATGCCCCCAAACTTACCTCAGAGGGACAGAGGAGAATGGTGACAGAATGAAGCCCAAGTAGCCTTAGGAAATTAGTGTATGAAGAAAATAAATTGGCAAAAAGAAAAGGAAAGCTGGAAACCCATTTCCCACCTTTCCCGCACATTTTGTGCAACACTTACCAAAATGAGGTCAGGCCACTGGCCCAATCACAGAAGCACTCCAGACATTCCAGAGTAATGTATCATTTATACTAAAGCTCACACCTTTGGTTGGATATTTAAAATGCTGAAACATATGTAGATAAAGTCATATATAGAATGAAAGATAGTAAGTAAAGCATGAGTGGATGAGCTTACACTATGCAAATGATGTGAAAAGCTATCTGCTGGGGCTAGAGAGATAGATCAGCAATGAAAAGCACTTACTACTCTTCCATAGGATCCATGTGCAATTGCCTGCATCCACATGGAGATTCACAACTCGTAGGAGAAAATATAGGCATGACCTGGCAGCCAGCCTACCTGGCATACTGCAGCACCTAAATAAGAAGCAGGGCACACCATGTCCCGGAAGTTGGAACAATGAATTCTGAAGTAACCTGTGTAGCTTGGTTGCTGGCCTACACTATCCTCTTCTCTTTTAATGTGCTTCATCTTCATCTTCATACCCTGTGATATGAGCTCTCACTATCCAATCTGAGGTAATGTGCTAAACAGTCACACTCGATAGGCTTCCACTATATATATAAATGTTTGCTCACATGGAATAAGGCAGATGCTGTTCTCCGAAAATGTCTCCAACCTGGTTTATCTCCACTCCCTTTACTGAACCACAAGCATTACTATCTTGGCGGAGCACCCAAATGTGGGACATTGAGAGACAAAAAGATTAAAAATCAGCAGTTATTATTAAAGTTTAAGGCCTGAACTAGCTGGGTGAGGTGCAGTAATGCCCTGAGGGGAAGAACCGCCTTACTGCATTCTTTCCCCACTCACTAGAGATACAGTTGCTAGGAAACTGGCCCATCCCCGTAGGGAGAGACACCAGATCATTAATGGTTTGGGGACCTTCCTATAGCCAATCAATTCAAAATATAGCATTTTGACAATAGATGCTTGCCAGGCAGGAATTGCCCCTGCCTTGGGCATGCTGGGAGGGATCAGAATCTTTAAATCACCCAACTTACCTGACCACGGGGCTCTCGGCTCTCACCGATTCGGCAGTGGGGGGTGTGGGCCCAAGCTGCAGCTTGTAATTTGTAATAAAAAGATCCTCATGTGGTTTGCAACGAACTCGACTCCTGGTGGTGGTCTTTTGGGGTATCGTGATTCAGGCACAACAACATGTGACTATATAGGGTAAAGTGAGTGAGTGGTTAAATAAAAAACAGACAAAACCGCACAGTACAACCAGGTCAAAGAGCATAAGTGGTAAACTACCTGCCAAAACAGAAAAGAATTAGTATACACACTTGATTTAGAAAACTGTTGGTCCTTGGTTTTCAATAGAGGGGTTCTTTGCTCTAGAGCTGTGACCAAGAGCTTTGAATGATGCTCAGAGGGAGGAAGTAAGGACTGGACATTCCTTGGCTGATACTTTCTATCCTATTATTACTATTATGGCTAATTTGGATGCCTGCCAATGCAGGGGGTGAGGGTTAAAACAACTGTTAAAATACCACAAGTCTTTCTAGTAGCAAATTGAAATAAGGGCAGTGAAAAAGGAAAAGGACAGGGATGAAATCAAGATGGTGCTGATAGAAATTCTTGCTGTGTCACAAAAAAAAAAAAAAAAAAAACAAAAAAAAAAAAAAAAAAAAAAAAAAAAAAAAAATAACAAAAAAAAAAAAAAACAAAACAAACAAAAAAAAAAAAACATTTCCTGCAAGTAGGTAAGGTATGGGAAGGGTGGTCTGTGTTAAGGCCTCTAGGAGCTATTTTCTTTTATATTCTTCCTTGGATTTACTTCTTGAAGACTGTAGCTTAGAAAGAGAAGAATCTCAGCTTCAGCCACATTCACCTTTGTGCTAGTTGTGATGAATAAGCAACCCAAAGTCTCTGCTTTTCCATTGAATTTCTTTTTCTTTACCTGTTCTTTTTTTTTCTTTTATTAACTTATATTTTAATTACTTTACATCCTGATTGTAGTCCCTTTCCACTTCCCCTCCCAGTCCAAACCTCCCTCCTTCCGCCTTCCTCCCTTCCCCTGGCTTATTACTCAGGAAAGAAGCACTTCCTTTCTCACCTCCAACCCCCCAGTTCACCAAATTGCATCAGGTTTGAGCATGACTTCTGCCCCAGTGGCCTGGCCAGGCATTCCTGACAAGAGCAAGTGATCAAAAAGCTGTCAAGTGAGTCCTTTGGCTATGCAGTCTCCACTTCCCTTGCTAGAAGACCCATATGAAGCCTAAGCTCACCACCTGCTCATCTTTATAGGGGTATAAGTTTAGTTCTTGCATGGTTCTTGGTTGATGCTTCAGTCTCCTCAAGCCCCTCTGGGCCCTCGTTAGTTGGCTCTGTTGGTCATCTTATGGAGCTCCTGACAGCTCCAGGTCCTTTTCTCTTTCTTCCCACGTTTCCACAAGACTCATTATGATTCACCCAGTGTTTGGCTGTGAGTCTCAGCATCTGTTTTGAAGGTCTGCTGGGTAGTGTCTGTCAGACCACAACATTGTCAGGTTCCTGTTTGCAAGTTTAGTAGAATAGTCTTCATAGTGTCAGGGGTTGGCACTCCCTCAGAGGGTATGTCTTTGGTTGGGCCAGGCATCAGTTGGGCATTCCTTCAATCTCTGCTCTATCTTTATCCCTGTACATCTTGTAGGAAGGGTAAATTTGGGGTTGAAATTTTTTTGGCTGTGTTGGAGTTCCCCTCCCTCTATCGGAAGGCTAGTCTAATTAGAAAGTGTCCTCTTTAGTGACTATGTCCTCTGCTATTAAGAGTCACTACTTTTTCTTCTAACAGATTTAGAGTATCTGGTTTTTTGTTGAGGTCTTTGATCCACTTGTGCAGGGTGATAAATATGGATCTATTTTCATTTTTCTGCATGTAGACATCCAGTTGGTCCAGCACCATTTGTTGAAGATGCTGTCTTTTTTCCATTGAATGGATTTGGTTCTTTGTCAAATATCGAGTATTCATAGGTGTGTGGGTTTATTTCTGGGTCTTCTATGCGGTTCCATTGATCCTCCTTTCTGTTTCTATGCCAATACCATGCAGTTTTTATTACTGTTGCCCTTTAGTACAGCTTGAGATCACTCATTGGCACAGGAGACAACTTCCTGAACAGAACACCAACAGCACAGACTCTAAGATCAACAATCAATAAATGGGACCTCATGAAACTGAAAAGCTTCTGTAAAGCAAAGGACACCATCATTAAAACAAAACGTGTGCATTGAACGCATGACAGGGGTCTACTGAGCGCATCTGAAAGCCTCTAACTAGCAGTGTTTTCAAAGCAAGGACTCATGACCAAATCTTTGGCAGAGTACAGGGAATCATAAGAAAGAAGGGGAGTTAGTCTGATGGGGAAAGGATAGGAGCTCCACAAAGACCAAATATATCTGGGCATAGGGTCTTTTCTGAAACTGACATTCAACCAAGGACCATGTATGGATATAACCTAGAACCTCTGCTCAGATGTAGCCTGTGGTAGCTCAGTAACCAATTGGTTTCCCAAAGTGAGGGGAACAAGGACTATTTCTAACAGGAACTCAATGAAGATACCTGATAAAACAGGATCAGATGAATGGGGGGAGGTCCCCCCCTATCAGTGGACTTGGAAAGGGGCACAGTAGTGATGAGGGAGGGAGGGACTGGGAGGGAACGAGGGTTTGGGGCACGGCTGGGATACAGAATTAATAAAATGTAACTGATAAAAAATAAAAAAAAAAAAAGAGTCACTACTTGAATCCTGCATATAACTCCCAGGGGCCTACACAGCTTGTCACAGAGATGCCCCCACATTCTGTTTCACTTTTCTCTACAGGCCTTCTGTCCTCTCACACTTGCTCTTCTCAGATCTGATTTCCAACCTGTTAACTCTCTATGCTACCTCTCCTACCTTGTTCCCTCTCTTCAGCCACTATCTCTGTCGATCCCATTCCCCCTTCCAAGTGAGATTTAAGCATTCTCCTTGTGACTTATCTTCTTTGGGTCTGTGGCTCATAGTATGTTTCTCATGTACTATATGGCTAAAATTCCCTTATAAGTGAGGACATACCTTGTCTGTCTTTCTGGGTCAGGGATACCTCACTCACGATAATCTTTTCTAGTTCCATTCATTTGCCTGCAAATTTCATGATTCCTTTGTTTTTAATAACTGAATAGTATCCCATTGTATAAATGTGCCACAGATTTTGTTTTAATCCATTCTTTGGTTGACAGACATCTGGGTTGTTTGCAGATTCTGGTTGTTATGAGTAAAGCTGCTATGAACACAGCTGAGTAAGTGTCCTTGGTGTATGATGGAATGTCTTGTGGGTATATACCCAGGAGTGGAATAGGTGAGTCTTGAGGTAAAGCTTTTCCCAATATTCTGAGAAAGTACCACATTGATTTCCAAAGTGATTATACAAGTTTATACTCCTATCATCAATGAAGAAGTCTTCTCCTTTTCCACACCCTCACAAGTATGTGCTGTAGCTTGAGATGTTGATATTAGCCACTCTAATAGGTGTGAGGTGGAATCTCAGAGTCATTTTGATTTGGATTTACCTGATGACTATGTAATTTGAGCATTTCTTTAGGTGTTTTCCTGACATTTGAAATTACTCTGTTGAAAATTCTGTTTAGTTCGGTGCCCCATTTTTAAATTGGGTGATTTTGTTTATTGGTGTTTGATTTCTTGGGTTCACTATATATTTTGGATATCATCCCTTGTCAAATGTAGGATGGGTCTTCACCCATCTTTCCCAGTCTGTCGGCTGTTGTTTTTGGTTGTTGTTGTTGTTTTTCTGCTATGTCCTTTGCTTTACAGACACTTTTCAGTTTCAGGAAGTCATATTTATTAATTGTTGATTTTAGAGCCTGAGCTCTTGGAGTTCTGTTCAGGAAGTTGTCTCTTGTGCCAATGAGTTAGAGGCTCTTCCCCACTTTCTCTTTTAATAGATTTAGGGTATCTAGTGTTATGTTAAGGTCTTTGATCCACTTGTGCAGGGAGATAAGTATGAATCTATTTACATATTTATACATGTAGACATCCAGTTAGACTAGCACCATTTGTTAAATATGCTATATTTTTCCATTGTATGGTTTTGGATTATGTGTTAAAAATCAAGTGATCGTAAGTATGTGGGTTTAATTCTGGGTCATCCATTCAATTCCATTTATCAACCAGTCTATTTCTATGTCAGTACCATGTTGTTTTTATTACTATTGCTCTTGTAGTATAGCTTAAAGTTTGGAATGGAGATACCTCCAGAAGTTCTTTTATTGTTTAGGATTGTTTTAGATATTCTTGTTTTTGGTTTTTGGTTTTTTTCTTTCCATATGAAGTTTAGATTTGTTCTTTCAAGGTCTTAAAGAACTTTGTTGGTATTTTGATGGGGCTTGCATTGAATCTCTAGATTGCTTTTGGTAAGATGGCCATTTTTACTATATTAATCCTACCAGTCTATGAGCATTGGACATTCTTCCATTCTACCCCACAGAGACCATTAACATGCTATCTGCATGACCTTAAAACCATCCAGTAGTTGGGAACTACTTGTAGGATGACCACTGTCTGTCTCAATACATAATGCAATTATTAGAATCCATATGCATGCATTTAAACGTACTGGAGAATTATAAGCAGCTGGCCCTCGAGTGTGTGATACCTCAGAACTTTTTGATTTGGGAGCCAAATTATTATGGTCAATGTGAACTTTAGGCTGAAAGAAATTAAAACTCGGGTATATCATTGAATGTGGATATGATACAGCAGGAAGGAGCATTCTCATCTCCTGCTGAGTGAGCTACTGGACCTCCTCAGTATTTTGCCCAAGTTCATCTCTGTGTCCTAGGAACTTAGAAGGCTGTACCTTCTTGAGGGGACACAGCAAGTTTCAAAGATGTAAGGCAGGGACCTATTGCGCCTTTTACTACAATTCTGGCTCTGAGTACAGAGTACCATAAAAGAGAAAGCGTAGCACACTGAGGCAGCTTGAATATTGGTGTCCCAACTTGCTTATAATGGCGCCATAGCAGAGATACGGAGGAGGGTGTTAGGTCTAAAAAAGAGTGTCCCTCTGGATGTTTGCTTCCTGACATGTAAGGAAATAGGGACTCAGATATATACTGCCAATGTTTTTAGAGAGGCTCTTGCAGCAGTCCTAAAGTCTAATGCCCTCTATATAGAACATTAAAACAACAATGATTAAAAAATTAAAACAAGGAAGCACTAAGGGATATTCTTGCACTTTTATTATTTACTCTTAGTCACCAATCTTATTACTTACCATTGGGAGAGATCTCATTTGTATCTTTCCAGAAAATTGACTGCAGCCCATCTAGATGATGGCCTGGCTTACCAGGCCTTTGACATCTGTGACCAGCAATGAAGCAGATGAAATTGAGCAGACACAAGCATCTACCATGCCCACGTATTTGCTTACTGCCCTTGTCTAAATAATGCCAATGTTCAAAATTATTGGGCCATAATAACCCTCCCAGGGGTGGAGCTCAAAGAACCTTGTTCTCAGCTGCTAGCTAATGACTTCAACCTATTTTCTGATAAGGGTCCTTATAAGGGGAAATTCTCAAATTTGGACTGACACCATTCCCATGCCAAGATATACTCTTTGTTTTCCTAACCATGATAATCTGTTTATCTATGTTGTTATATCTTTAGTTGTACTATATTGGTTGGCATATTCTGCTCATGAGGCTCTGCTCTCGAGAAATCAAAATGATATAGAGGGTGGAGCTGTAGGAGAAAATGGAGATTTGAGCTTGAGGCCAACCTGTCTGACAGGCTGTGCTTTGAAGTAGAATGAGCAGTAGTCGCCCTGCAGGCAAGTCTTCATTCTCCTCATCTTCTTCAATATGCTTCTTCTGCATAGACACCATGGTGCTATGCACACTCACTATCAAATCTGAGGTAACATGCTAAGCAATCACACTCAATAGGCTTCCACTATATAAGTGGTTGCTCACATGGAATAAAGCAGATGCTGTTCTTTGAAACCATCTCCAAAGTGGGTTATCCCCATGCTCTGTGCTGACCTACGGGCACTACTGTCTTGTCAGGGAATGTTCAGATAATGAGGGCAACAAGTACCTAGAACTGCAGTTCCCTGGGTTTCGACACCCTCTTCCACACTCCACAGGAACCAGGCATGCACATGGTACACTGGCATACATGAAGGTAAAGACTATACACATTAAATATTTTTTTTAATGCTAAGGTTAGGTAATGTAAGAACTCTTTTCATCCTTTTCATAATGGTACCCTTCAGCTGTTAAGCTTCCTCTCACTTCCCACTGGAATTCTCTTTTGGAACTTTATCTTCTAGTATATTGTCTCTCATTCTACATCAACTATATCTGCACTTTGGGACAAGAGGACTTTTTACTCTGGCAGAAGTGCCTTCTGAAGCATAGAATCAGCCAGGATCAAAGCCACCGTGGAGAATCTGTGGCCCATGGTTTTCCATCTGCATAAATCAGATAGAAGAGCTAATGAGATACAGTGTCTGCCTTTAATATAATGATATATTTTGAGCAATTAGAAAATACCTCAGAGTATCAGACAATTCTTGATATTTCAGAAAAACAAACACAAGTAGGCATTCTGTAGACAGTCACTGAAAAATAAAAGCTTTTATTTGATGTGTGCAATCTGTGCCTTCTTTACTGTTAAGTTTGACATTTAAAATGAGTAATAATGTATGACTATAAAAAAGGACTAGTATATTGAAATACCCTAATTTGTAGATTGTTGTAGTTTAGATTTTTGAATTCATTTATCCAGTAATGCAAATGCTGTATGGATGAAAAAAAGTATTGTGACGAAAATTAATAGGGACTTTGACCTGCGTCTATTTTCTAACTTACATTGGGGAACAGAAAATAGACTGTGACAAAATAACCATGATTGTTTTACACATATGTAAAAATAAGAATTATTTAAAAATTGTATAGAGCTATTGGCTTAGGGTAAGGGTACTTGAAACTCTGAGGTCACCTATAAAGGATAAAAAGGTAAATAACATATTTGCTGATATTTGAATGAAGGAGTATTGGTTAACTAGGGAGAAAGCATAATTGTGGGTAGAAGACTTCCAGAGAATGAAGATAAGCATGTGAGACAGCACTGAGGAAGTAATAGATCTTTGTGAAATGTAAAGATCACTGGTATGCCTGGGACTGCAAAAAGCAAAGGTCTCTGTCAAGTCCCAGTAATGTGAATACAAAATCAACTGATCAGGGATGCAAGCTTGGTATGTTATTGCTGCCTACCGATAGTCATTTTTTTGTACTAATACTATTCTATTTGCCAGATCAAATTATATTATCATTTAATATGTCTTTGATTAAAATAATTTTTATAATTTTATTGATTTTTAAATCAGATTAAAGTGGTTGTAGAATGCTATAGCCTGTTTACTAGTTGGTAACATGTTAGATTCCTGTACTTGTTATGACTCAGCTCCATTCACTTATTGGTCATGAATTATTTGATTGTTGACAAGAAATAAATCATTCACTGGAGAAGTTTTAATTATAGAGACACAAAGTTGAATGTTTATAAAATAATTATTAATTGTTCATATGACCTCCAATGCTACAATCTAAACATGGAGTAAAAATAAAAATTTAATTATTTAAATAATTATGTAAGTAAATTAAGTCAGGGGCTAGAGAGATGGTTCAGTGGTTAAGAGCACTTGCTGCTATTTCAGAGGACCTGAGTCCATTTCCACTCCCCAAGTCAGTTGTCTCACAACCATCTCTCATTTTAATTCCAGGGGATCTGACAGTCTCTACAGACCTCTATGGGTATTTACACATATGTGGTGCACAAACATACTCAACATGCATGCACAGCCATAAAATAAAATGAATAAATCCCGAAAAAGAAAACATCAAGCCACATCAATTATTAGCATTTCCAGGCACTGCAAACCAAGTACTGAGGGAATAAAAAGTACTTCTCCTTGATTAGGCACAAAGTAAAATGGTTCCACAGAAGAAACAACCAACAAGAACACTCTGAGGCGAGAAACCTATAGGCAATTATCAAAACCCCAAATCAGAAGGAGTGGAAAGAAAACAAAGAAACAGGGAGAGCTGAATAACAGCTGCAAATGCAGATGAAGGCAAAAGGAGACTATATGACACAGGACCTGTCTCCTGTGACAACAGGATTAAATGCCCCCATAGCAAGCAGGGTAACAACAAAGTCAGGCCATTTATTTATTTATATATTTAAATATACATTTATTTATTTATGTATTTGTTTGTTTTAGCTGTTAGCCACTGCTTCCTTCATTTTTTGAGTCGTTTTTTATTATTATTATCATTTATTATAATTTATTCAATTTGAATCCCGGCTGTGGCTGTGGTCTCTTCCCAATCCCACCCTCACTCCCTTTTTTCCCCCTATGCCCCTCCCCTAGTCCACTGATAGGAAAGGTCCTCCTCACCTTCTATCTTACCCTAACCTATCAGACTTTATCAGGACTGGTTGCATTGTCTTCCTCCCTGGACTGGCAAGGCTGCACACCTTAGGGGGTGGTGATCACAGAGCCTTCCACTGAGTTCATGCCAGAGAACTCTTACTAAGGACCCCACTTAGAAATTGACTCTGTGGACTACATCTGAGCCAGGTTTTTAGGTCCTCTCCATGCATTGTCCTAGGTTGTGGAATATCAAATAGCAGAGAAACACTTAAAGAAATGTTCAATGTCCTTAGTTATCAGAGAAATACAAATCAAAACAACCTTGAGATTTCACCTTACACCCATCAGTGCTAAGATCAAAAACTCAAGTGACTATGCATGGCGATAACCTAGAACCCCTGCACAGATGTAGCCCATGGCAACTCAGTATCCAAGTTTTCCCTAGTAAGCGGAACAGGACAGTCTCTAATATGAACTCCATGGCTGGCTCTTTGATCACTTCCCCCTGAGGGGGGTGCAGCCTTACCAATCTATAGAGGAAGACAATGCAGCCAGTCCTGATGAGACATGATAGGCTGGTATAAGATGGAGGGGGAGGAGGACCTCCCCTATCAGTGGACTTGGAGAGGGGCATGGGAAGAGATGAGGGAGGGAGGGTTGGATAGGGTGGGAATGACAGAGTGGGCTACAGATGGGATACAACGAGAATAAACTATACTAATTATAAAAAATTAAAATTAAAAAAATAAACAGTAAGGATGCCCATCAGAAAACAAAACAATAAATATTTCGGTCACAAAACCTACAAAACAAACAAACAAACAAACAAAAAAAAACAAAACTCAAGTGACAACACATGCTGGAGAGGTTGTGAAGAAAAGGGAACCCTCCTCCCTCCATTGCTGGTGGGAATGTAAACTTGTACAACCACTTTGGAAATCAATCTGGGGTTTTCTCCAACAATTAGGAATAGTGCTTCCTCAAGATCCAGTTATACCACTCCTAGGCAAATATCCAAAAGATGTTCAAGTACACAACAAGGACGTTTGCTCAAACACATTCATGGCAGCTCTATTTGTAATAGCCAAAACCTGCAAACAACCTAGATGGTCCTCAGCTGAGGAGTGGAGACAGAAATTGTGGTAGTTTTACACAATGGAATACTACTCAGCAACTAAAAACAAGAAAATCATGAAGTTTGCAGGCAAATGGTGGAACTAGAAAAGTCAGGCTCTTTTTAAACTCCCCCTATCTGCCTGTAGAGTATGGACCTGGAACAGAGCAGATGCAGGAGGGTAGCTGGATCAGTTACCCCTGCAAAGAAACAAGGAATGACAAAGCTGTGTGGTGACTTACGGATTTGTACACCACGTTGTTTTCAACAAACTACCAACATGCGAATCCTTAAGTGATCTGGAGAGACTTCTTCAGCCTCAGCTGGCTATTTCCACCCAGATGGTCTCAGCCCATAGCTCATTGCTTTGAGGACTGATTTTCCCCAGACAGACACAGCTGAACTGCATGCTTCAAACGGTGGGTTTTAGGATAGTGTGTTCAGGCTGTGGTTTTACTATCCAAGCTATTCTCAGCCTGTGAGCACTAAGTGCTGACAGTTCTTTAAGCAAACTGATAATCATTTCTTCTCACATAGAAAAACATAAGAATATGCTTCAAAGACAAAAGTCTATTCACTAGAAATATTACTGTTTATTGAATCAAATACAGAGAAATTTATAAAAGATCCCAAGGAGGAATTTGAGAAAAATAAGAATAATGGCATAGAAGTAAAATAGTAAAGTTAGTACTTTCTTTGTTAAACATTTTAAATTATTTTCCATTTTTCAAAATAAAATGTAGTGAAATCTCTGACTATCTTGTGTTATTTTGGTTACCTCTCACTCTTCTTTATGAATGTGTAAGATTTATTGTTCTTGCCTGATTATTCAGTTCCTATAGCAAACTGTTGGCTTAAAAATATTGAGGCCACAATAATATTAAAAAGTTCAAATTTCCTCCTCCAGTATTTACTGGGGAAAAAAATCAGAAAAAAAATAATTTTTATGCTTATATCACTTATGCATTAGCCAGTCCTGATGAGACCTGATAAGGTAGGGTCAGATGGAAGAGGAGGAGGTCCTCCCTTATAAGTGGACTTGAAGAGGGGAATGGGAGGTAATAAGGGAGGAAGGGTGAGATTGGGAGGGAATGAGGGAGAGAGCTACAGCTAGGATACAAAGTGAATAAACTGTAATTAATATAAAAAATAAAATTTTATTAAAAAGCTAAAGCTTTGTAGACCTAGGTCCCCTCTCTGTATATGTCTCTTTCTGCAGCTTTGGGAAAACAGGTCAGTTGTGTCACCATAAGAAACCTGATTGCTGTGTATAAAGGAAAATCACTCCCTTGATGCAATATGGAACACGATCATATTGGTTGACTCAAGGAAAGCTAAAACCATCTTAAAATGTGTGTGGATATCCTGTGTGACCAGTTATTTTTTTTTCTAATTGTATCTACTGGATAAACCAGTGTGACTAGTTGAGTTTCCAGTGTCACTAGCCATTGGCGTTGGATAATCTTAGTTGTCATGCTGGCATACCCGAGAAGAGGAAACTTACATTGAAGTATTACTTCAGTAAGACTGACTGTGGGAATATTTTGTAGTAGTCTCCTGAGTGCTATTTGATGTCGGAAGGCCCAGTTTACA
Organism: Rhombomys opimus; assembly: GCA_010120015.1. Taxonomy (NCBI): domain Eukaryota; kingdom Metazoa; phylum Chordata; class Mammalia; order Rodentia; family Muridae; genus Rhombomys; species Rhombomys opimus. The sequence goes on along the minus strand of REGO01000185.1, from coordinate 2,934,770 downwards.
GTGGGCAGTAACATTCCCAGGCAGGTGAACCTGGGCTGTAAGAAAAGGAGTCACTGAAGTTAGCGACATTCCTTCATGATCTCTGTTTCAATTTCTACCTTGAATCCCTACTTCGGCTTCCCTGCATGATAGGGTGTAATTGACAAACTGAAACAAACATTTCCATCTCCAAATTTCTATCAGTCATTGTATTTATCACAACAACAGAGAAGGAAATAGGACACATGCTGAGACTCTTCCACACTGGAACCATGTTTTCTTTTGTCATCTCCTCGACAAATAAAAACTACCTTATGTGTTGCTAAAAATAATAGTTTTCTTTTTCTCTGAGTTTTCTTTTATTCTCAGGTTAAGAAATTTATTCCTTAATAATTTCTAGCATATCATTTGTTCAAAATGGACTTCTAAATATATGAACACAAACCAAATATCTCTAGAAGAGGATTTTTTTTCATAATACACTTACTACTCTCAAAAAAGGGAGTGTTAAAGCTTATATTTTGTTGCTATGTATTGAGTAAATAAAAGTCAGAATTTCTATAAGCTCCAGTACCAGAAATAGAAATAACTTTGGTAGAGAATTGGCAACATATTATTTTCTTTGACATGGCACAAGAGTATATTTTGTGAAGATACTCCAAATGTACAACTGTCAAACAATGCTTTGTATTTCTTTTTTTAAATGTATTTTTATTTATATAATTTATTTATTACAGTTTATTCACTTTGTATCCCAGCTGTAGCCCCCTCCTTCAGCCCCTCCCAATCTCATTCTCCCTCCCTCATCTCCTCCCATGCCCCTCTCCAAGTCCACTGATAGGGGAAGTCCTCCTCCCTTTCCATCTGATCCTCCCTTCTCAGGTCTCATCAGGACTGGTTACATTTTCTTCCTCTGTGACCTGGTAAGGCTGACCTCCCTCAGGAGGAGGTGATCAAAGAGGCAGCCACTGAGTTCATGCCAGAGACAGTCCTTAGTCTCATTACTAGGAATCCACTTGGAGACTGAGTTGCAATGTGCTACATCTGTGCAAGGGTTCTTGGTTATCTCTATGCATGGCCTTTGGTTGTAGTATCAGTTTAAGAAAAGACCCTCTGCCTAGATTTTTTGGTTTTGTTGCTCTCCTTGTGGAGCTCGTTTACCTGGGAAATCACAGTTCAGATACAGCATCTATGTTGTCAGTGGCTTTCTGGTTTTCCTCCATTTTCACCCTGTATTGATTGAGGCTTAAGTCAATCAAATGCAGAACTGGGTCTCACATAAAGATACTGTCTGGTCCAAAAGTAAGTCCAAGCACTATCTTTGTATGCAATATATTTTACACCTTTTTTAAAAAATAAAGACGTATCAGTTTTTTTTAATTCTTGTTTTTGAAGTGTGGACTTTTTCAGCACTGTTATTGTTAAAATTCTTCATATGACAAAAGATTGTGATGATAATAGCCATCATTTTAGAGCATCTGCCACAACACATGTCCAAGTTCAGCAGCATGGCTGTCTTTAGTAGGCATGATTCCTGCTTGGAAGAGGATGCTACATGAGCTACCACTCAGAATAGTCCTCTGGCAGCATGTCCCTTTCACAAAGCAGGAAACACAAGATTCTGAGGAAGGAGCTTTAGGTTAGAACCCAGTGCTGTTGCTACCTAGCTCTGTGAAATAACCTGCCTCTGGGATCTCTACAAGCTCACTTAATATTTGCAAGATAGATTTTTAAATTATTGTTGAGATCAAAAATTGTTGTGCAAGAATAACATATATATGGACATATATTAATTGACATGAAAATATGTGGCCATGTACAGAATGTAAGGGTCATCAGACAACAGCAACTCCATGGCTTAGCTGAAAATAGTGGGCAAATAAGTCGCCAGCTAAAGGTCAAATCCTATGTAAATAATTGATATAGAATTAATGCTGCACATTAATGTACCTGTTCGTGGTCCTATGTACACAATGTTTATCTCTTGTTTATCTCTTGCAGAGGAAACACTGAATTTCAAGTAACAATGTGGTTTCTCTTACATCCCCTAACCTTCTTACAATTATATAGATCTTATTGTATGACTCACAGAAAAAGGCTCTCGACAGAGGCAGACATAATCTCAGATGTTTCCAGATAGAAAGATTTGAGGCCTGGAACTGAATAATCTATTAATATTTTCCCTAATATTATTAACCTATTTTTATGTAATAAATCACCTCTATATTTAGCAGTTTAAAACAGTACACATTTGTCTCCTAACTTTTGAAGACGTGTATCCCAGTTAAGCAGTTTCCTCTGCTCCGGGGCCTTAGTTAATGCTGTGGTAAAGGTGGGGGAGGGCCTGGGATCCCATCATGAAGTTCATCTGGTAACTGATAAGCTTTGATTCCCATTTGCAGGACTATTAGCTACATTCATTGTCTTAGAAGTTGTATCTTAAAGTGTCAGGGTTTTTTCTGGTTCTTAGCTAGAGGCCACCCTCTTTTATTCAACTTGAAAATAGCAACAAATATTATTATTTAATCTAGTGAGAAAAAGTACTCAGAAATTAATACTGTTTAAGATATATGACCTACTACACTCAAATTTTTAGTGGATTTGGCATTGCAAAGGAGTTTATATATATTTCTTCTAAGAGTAATTACTCTGTAAATCAATTAATCCTAGTGGATTCAGCTTTTCTCTCTGTGTGTGTTATGATGATAACTTCACATCCTAGCATTTACTCATCATCTCCCATGTAATCAGAATTGCTCTACATATTTAAAATGTTATCTCACTTAATCTATACAAAAATATAAAGCATTATTTTTTGCTCTACTTTATGTTTGATGTTTAGAGAAATGAACGAGATTAGTCAAGATTCAAGATTGAACCAGATCATATCCGAGATCAGTAGCACTCAATTATTTGCTCTATTTTGTATGACACTCTTGTCGCAGAGAGCACAACACCTTCCCAAGTCATTCATGACCTTTTCTTCTGACCCAGTGCATGCAATGAATCAACAGTTCTCCTTAAGCTTTCTACAGTCCAACTTTAAGCCTGCTATCGTAGAATATGAAATTTTTGCCTTCCAGAGCAACCAAACCACATATTTTTATTCTCTAATCATTCACTATAAAGCCCCTAACTTAGGCAAGCTCTGTCTTAGTCAATGTGTGCTATAATGACAGAGTACCATCAGTATGTCATTACTGAAGAACAGGAAATTATTTCTGACCCTAGGCAGCCTAGGAAGTTCAAGATGGTCAATATCTGATGAGGTCCTCAGTTTTCAAGAACTGAGTTTTCCCATGAACAACTAATGGGAAAAGGATGGAGGGGAAGATAGGACAGGTTAGTGTGGAGAAATAACATGTGGGCCCAGAGAAAGGACTCCGTTAATGGCATGAAAAGCCCAGATGAAAAATACAAGCAAGTATCATGGGATTATAGATAGAAGGCAGACCAGATGAGGAGGATTAAGATGGACGGCATTGGATGGGGTCTGCATAGGTAAAATATTTGCCCAGCTCAAAGTAAATAAGGCAATTATAAAATCTAACCAGGTGTCTGTATCTTACCATTCATTATAGCAGGTTAAATAATACCTGCTATCATGATAATCATAGGGTTAACAATAAACATTAGATAGCCCAACACTCTTTTGTTATTTACAACTACGCCTGTTTGAGGTTTTAGTTTTAGTTTTTTTTATTCTGTATATATTCTAAATATCAACCATTTGTCAGATGAATAAAGAGGTAAACAAGATTTCCTCTTATTGTATAGGTTGTCTCTTCACTCACCAATAAACATATGAAAAATGTTTAATATCACTATCCATGAAGAAAAACAAATATAAACTACAGCAGAAAGAATCATTAATAAAACAAATGGCAACAAGTCAAGGGGAAGAAATCATTTATACACAGCTGGTTGGAATGTAACTAGTTCTGCCTTTATGGAAATCAACATGGAGGTTCCTCAAAAAAATAAAAAAATAAAAAAACAATGAAACAAAGTACCAGATTCACCACTAACCCTATATAACACTCCTGAGTATTTATCTAAAGGATATTAATTCAACATATTACAGATACTTGCTCACTGATATTTATTTCAGCACTGTTCACAATAGCTAAATTAAAAGGTCAACATAAGAGGTCAACAAAGAAATGAATACAAAAAATATGTTGTAAATGAATGATAAAGCCACTGATAAAGAAGAACAAATTAATATCATTTACCTAAAGAATATATGCAAATAGAGACCATCATAGTAAACAAATTAAATCAGACTCAGATGGACATAACTGCAGGTTTTCTCTTGTCTATGGATTCTAGATTGAATATAGATACATGAATTCATGTATCCATACTTTGTGGGAAAACAAAAGTGAAACTTTCTACAGGAACAAACAGGACTAATTACAAGAAGAGAAACAGAAGATTAAAGGTAAAGTAAATTATATATGTGTATAAAAATAGCCTTGGACAGCAAGATGGCTCAGCAGATAAAAGCACTTACCTTGCAAGACTGAAAACTTGATTTCTATTCATGGTGAAAGGAGAAAACTGATGTCTACAGATTTTCCTCTCACATACACACATTTTCAGTGTAACATACATTCATACAACAACAAATAGAATTGTCATGCCACCCAGCTGTGCTTTCCACCAACTGTTGGCTCTGAAGCATCACTAAGGTTGAATCTTAGGTGGACAGATATAAATATTTAAATAACAACATGTTATTTAGCAAAATTATTGCCATAGCTTGCTTTCTATTCCTAAAATAAAACACAATAACCGAAAGCAACTTGGAGAGGAAAGAGTTTATTTCACCTTACAGCTTATCAACAGAAGTCAAGGCAAAAGCTCAAAGCAGGAACCTGCAATCAGGAACAGAAGCAGCCACTGTAGAAGAAGGTTGTTTACTGGCTTGTTTACAACTATCTCAGTTTGTTTTTTTAGACAGCTCAAAACCACCTGAACAGGGTTCGTACCTACCCAAACTAATCATCAATCAAGAAAATATCCCCACAATTTTCCAGCAGGCCAGTATCTTTTCAGTCAAAATTTTCTCTTCCCAAATGACTTTAGCTTGAGTCAAGTTGACATAAACAAAAATAGCAACTCAGTAACCAGCACAGTAATGTAACAACATATATATTGGAACCTATGATTTCTCCATCCATGGGGTTTTGATAATTATAGTATCGTACATGAATTTTCCTCTTCTGGAGTAGGCTTCAAATTCCAATCAGAAAGTAATATCCCTGTTATACTATGTCTTATGTACAATTAATACAAGCCAATAAAATAAATAAATAAACTGTATCAATAAATGACCACCCTTTGGCAGATAAGAATCCTTCTCTTCTTTAAACCTTTCTTTCACATTTAAACACTTTCTGATGTATTCCCTATATAAATGCTAAAATAAGGGTTATGATTTTCCTAACAATACTTTGCAACTTAGCAAAGATGGACTATGCCTACAAGTCCTCCGTCATATTCTTTCATGAATAAAGAGATAAAATGTAATAATAAAAAAAACCTAGAAATTAACAGTAACCTAGATTTAGTAAGCATTTAGTAAGTAGCCTAGATTTAGTAAGTATTTAGTAAGTAAGTACGGCAGGAGCTCTTCAAAGAGCTTCACATATGCTATCTCAGCTGATCTCCAAGACTATTCTTAAGATAGGCAGTTCTCTGTTATGTTTTTTTAAATAAAAACTTCCAGAATGAGTGAGTTTAATATACTTGCTAAAGGCAAAAAAAGAAAAGAAAAAGGAAAAAAAAAAAAAAAGAAAAGAAATTCTCTCAGGTTAGAGTTTTTTTGTTGTTGTTATTTTTTTCTTTTGATCAGGCTGGCCTCGAACTCAGAGATCCACATGCCTCTGCCTCCTGAGTGCCAGGGATCAAAGGCGTGCACCTTTACACCTGGCCCTTAGGTGAGATAATAACTGGTTCTCATATTCGAGTTCCAAGACTAAGTCGATGTGCTATTTCACAGGTAAAATGTATACTTGTGTTTTTTGGTTTCCCAAAAATTTTAAAATTCAAATAATTTTGTTTCAGAAGACTACAATAAAAATAAGTAGATCTTTATTCCCTTAGGTGTGCTTTTGCCTCCCTTTCTCACTGTCAGTCTACCTCCTGCTTTATTCAGCCCTCTGCTGAAGCGTTACACACACATACTGTTTTGTCATTCATCTCTCAAACACTGGCAAAGTCGCCTTCAGAATAAAATTGAGACAGCTCTTACAAATGACTCACAGTGCTCTTGTTGGACTCTCCCTGCCTCTTCTCACTCTCATCTTCCTCCTCACACCTCCCCATCCCTGCTCCCACTACAGAGCGTCCCTGGACTCTTTGTTGTCCCTTGGGCATAGTCACCTCACTCAGGAACTTTTTCAACCTGCTATTCCTTCTTCATGACCTTCCAGCTTGATCTTTAAACTTCTTGAAGATTTTGCTTAAATATAGTTTTCTCAATGAGACCATCTCTATGCCCTGTTTAAATTGCAACCCCCCATTCATATCTCTCAGGGGGTGGCCATTTAATGCGCATCCACATTTTTTACAGCTATATAACATATCATATTACATTTATTATCCATCTTTTCCAGTAAGAACTGAGACCATTTGCAGAAGAGACTGTTATCTATTTCATTTTTTATCAAACTTCTAATGCCTAGAACATTGTACTATATATTTTAGGTGCTAAATTAATCCTCAAAAGTTTAAATGAAACACTGCTTAGATTGATTGTACATGATGATAATATGATTTACTATATTCCCTATTAGTATACTTGGAAAATATGTATTTGAACTCTAAGTAAGAAGTATGCCTGCAAACATATGCAAAAAGGAAAGTAACTGCACGGTAACATTAAATAGATAAAAAGAAACAGGAACATTTCATATGCATATATGCTGAAATTATTAACAGAATTCAGCGAACCTTACATAACAAAGATAGGACAGTAACCAAGGATTGTCTCCAAAGTTAAGTGTTTCAAATAGAGCAACTAATAAAGTAACCAACACAAAATGTCATGTTGGGAACAATCAAGAATACAGAATCTTGGCTTCATTGTCTCTGTCAGCTGAAAAGTAGAGGAAATGAGGTAAAATTTAACTGGTGACACCCATGAACAGAGTGACAAGGAGACAGGGGAATAATAGCTTCACAGTAATGAGTCATTCATATTTGAATTCATGCTCACTCTTTAGCAGCTTCACATTAAAATCTGATGGAGATAAGGCATTGAAATGGAGTCACATAAGGCCTTTATGAGATTTTAACATAACCTCAGAGAAATCAGGAGTCAGAAAGAAGAGTGATCCTTAAATAATTTTGAGAGGGCATGATTTCTCACACTGCCAGAAATGGAAAAAAAGCAAGCCTCAAAATGATTGAAGAAGCTTTACATCCCTAAACAGTCACAGACTTGCTTTTAAACTACTGTTCCTTGTCACCCAGACCAGCCAACCTTTGTGAATGTGTTTTCCTATATAGACAGAGGGCTTTCAAATTCCTCTGTCCTATCCAGTTGAAACTAAGGAAAACAGCTTCTAAAGAAGTATAGCTCAAAGGGAAGCATCCTTCGAATTTGGCAAGACTGCATGGCTTCTTGGCAGGCAGGGTAGTTAGTTTACACTGTTAGCAGTTTGTAGTTGCCTCTGACTTTTGTCCTGTGTGTTTAAGCTGATTAACCTCTTGGGTGACTTTGGCATAAAAAACAGTATTTCCTTTGACACCTTAGTGTGGGGAAAGAGGTCTGAACAACAGATAAACTTCTTACCCCTTATATTTACATTTGAATTCTGCTGACCTATTTTAATAGTGTCTTGCAGAGTTACAAGCATAGGCACTGCTTTACAGTGTTTTGATATGTTCATTTAGGGACAACCAATCAAAACTTAACAGTCAGCAGGAGCTGCCTGTGTGTGTCCCTTCTATCTGGTCTTATGCTAAACTCTATAGAGTATATTTCCAAAGTCTTAAATTTATTCTAGTGTTTTCACAGCTATGGTTAGTCTTCTTCATCAGCCTGTATTATTCAGGCCTAAAAACAGAGAAGTTTTGCCTTGTTCTTCTTAATTCGTCTTTGTTGTGCCCAGTTTGTGAGAACCCCAAAGACCAGGAATAGACTCTGCATGATTTGTTTGTTTATTTATTTATTTATTTATTTATTTATTTATTTATTATTGGATACATAGTCAAACATGGGCTGCAAACTTCCAGCAGGAGCAGGAGAGGAATTCAGCCCCACAGTCAAGGGAAACAAGCTTCTTAAAGGGAAAAATCACAAACAGGGACTTACCTGCTTTAGCGTTACATGATTGGGTAAGGAAAAATTGACTTTTAAAATGATTGGTTTACTTTAGGCATCAAGACCATATGAAGTTCTGGCTTGGCTATCTGAGCTGGTTTCCTAGCAACTGTATCTCTAGTGGGTGGGGAAAGAATGCATTAAAGCTAGTTTCTTTTCCCTGGTGGCTGGACATATCTTCATTTGGCTGGCCTTTGTTTGGACTTATGCTTTAAACTTTAAAACAATACCCGCTGATTTTTAATTCTATGGTCTCTCATTCCCCTCTTCCCATGTTCATATGAAGACTCAATCTTGGGTCTTCCAGATATGACTCCTGGAATTACCTTTCCACAAGGGATCTGAGTCCCAATATTGTATTGCTCCCAAACATTCCTTCATGAAAGCCATCAAGTGATTTAAAGTACAAGTCACAAAGGTAAAAATCAAAATGAATAGGCATCCCTTCAGGGTGGATATAAGGGTAGTAAGCCAAGGAGAACTATTATACAAGGATTTAAACCATCCTCTGGAATCTTTTCTCTCTAGGGTTTCTCCAGGCTTTTTGCCCAGTTGCTGCAATACTAGTTCCTATTCCAGCTAAACAAATCCCCAAGATAATAGCTAAAGTCAGGGAGCCCCTTATGACATAGCATTTCAGCCTGTTAGGTGGGATTTGGGGCAGAGGTCTCTTCTTCTGAAGCTGTTTTGGTTCTGACAATAGGACTGTTGACATCAGGGACTAGGAAGGCTGAAATGCCAGCCAAAGGCTGGGCAATGGGGCAGTCCTCAGAAGCATCTGGTTAGTTGGTCCAACTGAAGAGACAGGGAACAAACCTGTCAGTTTCCAGCAAGTCCAGATTTCAGTTTGCATTCCATAGCTGATCCCAGAATAGATTCAAACAGGTGAAAATCTGCTGAAGCAAATTCAGATTAGAGACAGAAGTCAAAATTTGTCTAGTAAATGGGAAAAGGGAGGAATCCCAAGACCAAGGGAAAACTCATTTGAGCTATACCACATACAGCTCTCATGACTTTTTGATTTCCTGAAACTCATATGAATTTTCAGTTTACAAAAGGAAATATATTAAAAAACTCAGAAAAGTAACATATCAGCAAATCTAATATAAATAACATTCTGTGAGTAACAGGTGAAACTACATTCAACAGTATGAACATCAGTTCTTCTTAGCTGTTTGTTTTGTAACTTTTATAAACAATGTAAATGTGACCATGGTCTGAAACTCTAACAGTTTTTTCTGTGGGCACAGCTGTTGGTAATCAGCCACCAATGGAGCTTGGTCACTTTTTGTACATTCAGCATCTACTTTTAGCCTCCACCTCCATGCCACACTGGAAAGTTAGGCAGAAATGCATTAATGGCTTCAGTGCTAAACCCCAGATGCTTGGACTTAACAAAGCAACAAGGAGGAATAGGTTTAAGATATTCTTAAATCCTGTCTACCTCAGAAATGGCAGCTATTAAAAACACCATAGTAAAAGCTATGGCTTTTGGGGTCAGATATACACATTAAACAGATGTTTTTAGCGTGATAAGATGCACCTTTAAATCTATCTCAGAAGACAACCAAAGTAAATTAAAATCTCAAGCTTGTGACTCGATAGTAAGCAGTCAGTGCTCCATCAACTTAGTACTCTGTTGATTATTGTTAAAACTCTGAACTTCTGAAATCTTATAAAAACATAAGCACAACAATAGCAGAGAGGAGGGAGAAATCTGAGATACCTCAATATGCCTTCAATTATTTTCTTATATTATTACAACTCATATTCACATATCTTAAAACACCTACTTAGACCCTCCAATCTTTTTGCATTACTAACTTAGAAACATTTTTCCAGACCATCAAATAACACTCTCTAGATTCTCCCAACCTAAACTTGTATTCCTCAGACCCTACATAAACACCACATCTTTCTATCAAGGTATTCACCATAAGACACAGGCAACTAACATGAAGCCTGTGAACAAGACAAATTAGTTTGCCTTTCTAATTAACAGATATAGTACCTAGTAGTTCTAATGAGCTAATGAACTGACCAATGAGCTAACAGTGGATATAATTGTCTGCTTTTTAGTTATAAGGCTACCGTAAGCTTAGCCTAGCAGCTAAAGTGATTAGAGATCTGAGAAGGATAAATGCTAAGCTAACTAAATATACCAGTCCATGTACCAATCAAAATGACAGAGATGACTAGTTAGTCCATCACCTGGGCAATGTCCCTGGCTCCTGTGGTCTCAAGGCATCATGAGCAGAGGCAGTCCAACTACCAGGCACAGAAGATGAGAGACTGTTTCTGTGGAGAAGCAAACGTGAGAGTTCAACATCACCTCGCCCTCAGCAATGAGAAACAATGACTCTCCAGGTGTCCATAGCTTTGTACACAGTTTAGGCTGGGCCCTAGCAGTGGGCCAGTTGAGGCAGCCTTGCCCGGTGGTTAGCATACCACAATTCAGAGTTGCAGTCACCTGTCCTTGTGCCCAAATCTTCTCAGAGATTTTGGGACTCTCTGTCATAATAAGCTTACACATGTTAAATTGCCATACTCATTAAATCTCTGACAAGCTTGAGGGCCAGTATATGATTTACTCTTTTTCTATCTTTATCATCTGCTCTAAACTGCATCCTATAAAACAGAATGCTATAACCTCTGATTCTGGCATATTCCTTAGATGCATATTTTAGGCAAACATTATAGCTACTTGTCCTAGGCTTAACCTTAAAAACAAACAAAAGACTGAGTAAAGCTCAGTCTTGTAACCAACTGTAGTCATTAGCATAACTTTAAATATCTTTCTGAACTAAAATTAAAGCAATACTTTTAATCAGATACATTTCATAAAGGGGCTAGCAAATCTTGTTGATCCTACCATATTGCCTTAAAGCTGAACAGCAAAAAGCTTAAAGGACAAAAGTTGGCCTTAGCACTAATCAGAGAACTGAACACAGCTGGTAGCCTTAAACAAAGATGGCAACAAAACCATGGCTCCACCCTCTGAACCAACATGGTGGCTAGCCACATGTTGCTACAAGCAGAGGCCAGCAATTCAAAACATAGCCATTAGGTGTCTTTCAAGGTATAGCTACCTCCCATGGTATACCAAGCACTGTGGGACATTTACAATTTCCCATAACCAAAAGTTCTAACATTGTAATTAAATAAGTTTTAGAACCAACTGTATAGCAGAACAATATAGAAGAATTTTAGATTGTATGATTCTGGCCACACCAAACCTATCAGCCAGAAAGGAACAGCATTAATTGGTTCACTCAGGAACTGGCAATCAGGCATATATTCCATATAATAGTTAACAATGACTTGAATACAACCCTGTATAACACTGGGCTTACATGGAGCTGCAGTCTTCCTTCCCCTTAAAGAGCATAAGCAAACATTTTGCATTGAAGAATCACCAACCTTTTAAATGAAGAACAACATATTTTACAGTGCTTTTTCAAATCATATTTGCAGACATGAAAAACAGTTAACCAGACATTCTTACTTTATACAAGTTATTTTTTTTATTCCAGTCTCTTGCTTTCTCTCTTCCTTTCCAGACAACATAAAAACCTCCATTAAAATTTTTAATTTTCTTAATTGGCTCAAACAGTATGGCTTGGTTTCATTTGATAAAATTAATCAAGTAAATACCAAAATCTTTTATCCTGCCCCAAAGGATTGAGAAACTGTTCCAAGTTCCATGTTAGGCTGCCCAAAGTCATTGTTTAAAATGCCTGATAAACATTAAAAGGCTTCATAGCCTTAAACACTTAAACATTCTCCAAAACCTTTTTTTGCAATATCAAAACAAAGTACAAACAAAATATCAAGACAATATCAAAACAAAGATGGTTTTAGGAGGGAAGTCACAAAGCATAGCCATAATTTTAAAAGTCAAAATCAAATTTTAAAACCAAATTTTACCAGTTCAAACAACCCAATCTCTAAAACAATTACCAATTTAAAATGAGATTTGTCTTCTTAGTCTACAAGGAAATAGGGTGGTAAACAAAATTCATTTTGACTAAGAGGTTCTGTAATCCTTCTTCTTTCCCTGACCCACACCTTGTCACAGTTTCAAGATGGCAGAGTCGAGTCATATTGCATGACAAGTCACATGGTTACTTTTTAAACACATCTATGCATTTATAGATCTTATAAACACATAGGCACATATATATGTTCTAAGCAAGAGTTTGAATTTAACCTTTAAACATATCCAATAACACTTAATCTATAACCAAGACATACAGAGCACATTAACCATTTAAGATCATTCAGAAACAAGCATGTAATGGTCATACATGTATTTAAACAGACAGAGTAAACCCTTCCTACCTCCTCCAGCTGTAATGTCAAGCACTTTATTCTCACTCAGCTGTGGCTACCAGCTGGCCAGGACTCATCCTGCCCTGACTTCCCTGCTATGGAAGCCCAAAGCGGCCTGCTACCACTGGCTGCTTTCCCATCTGCAGCCAGAGCCGATTCCAACCCAGTGGGACACAGGGAGGGGGAAGGAGAGGGAGCAAATGGACAGAAACAGAAACAGACAGACAAATGCGAGTGGAAACAGATTCCTCTAAAGGGAAAAGCACAACATCTGACCCAAGGAGGTTTCTTCAATTTCCTCCTCTGGTTTCGCTACCACAGAGGCTCCAGAGCAGTGGATGGTTCTAAACCGTCTCCGGGACAAGGAGACTCTACCCTCCAAAATACTGATGAAGCCAGAAAATCTTTCTGACTTTGGTAGCTGTGATTTTATAGCACGTCGACTGCCTTAATCATGACATGCTGCTCAGATATGGACACCCTGCAGAAATTTAGAGGACATAAAGTACATTCACACAGAGACACTGCACAGAGACACATAGACACAATACTGCTGGCATAAAACCCTCCAGGTCAGGTTCCAGGAGTCTGGGGATCCCGGAACAAGCCCCCAAAATGTTTTGCCCAGTTCATGCGAACCCCAAAGACCAGGAATAGATTCTGCTGTAAATACATGAGGCATTTTTTATTGTGTACTTGCTCGAGCAAGTGGCAAACTTCCAGTGGAAGCAGGATAGGAATGCACCCCGCAGTCAAGGGAAACAAGCATTTTAAAGGGAAAAACCACAAACAGGGACTTACCTGCTTTAGCGTTACATGATTGGGTAAGGAAAACTGACTTTTGAAATGATTGGTTACTTTAGGCACCAAGACCATACGCAGTTCAGGCTTGACCATCTGAGCTGGTTTCCTAGCAACTTTATCTCTAGTGGGCGGAGAAAGAATGCATTAAAGCTAGTTTCTTTTCCCTGGTGGCTGGACATATTTCCATTTGGCTGGCTTTTGTTCGGGCTTCTGCTTTAAACTTTAAAACAATACCCACTGATTTTTAATTCTTTGGTCTCTCAGTCTTCAGCTTACTTTCTATAATTTCCTTTTGCAAGTTTAGAGTCTAACTCAGACTAAAGGATTTGCTTCCCGGTTCCTCCCAGAGAATTCCAGGCTCTCAGCCTTGACTTTTGACCCATTATTGACCTTCTACAATTGTATATAATCTAGTACTCACAATCAGTATTTTAACAACTCTTAGTTATTATGCTATACATATCATTTATTCTCACAATTTCATCAATCTTGACATTGGTTTATTAAGTATAAACCATTTTTGCCGACAGACTGTAACTTGCTAATAAAAGTAATCTTTCTAATGGATACAGTGATAATAAAATTCAAACGTATGTTGCAAGAGTGTGTTGCAAATTAGAGGCCTATATGGATTATTCACTATAACTAGTACCTTGATCCACAGTTCATGTGGGAGTTTGGTTTTCTTTGTTGATATTATTGGTATACCATTCAAAGTTTAAAAGCACGTATTCTTCAGCCCAAGTATTTCCATACTATACAAGAAACCTTTCCACACAAATGAAATGGTTGACATTGCCTAATGTATTAATGTTCTAGTATCTTAGTAATATCCAAATTGTTGAAGTATCTATCAACAATATTATGTTAAGTATGTTTTGAAATATTCTTATGCCACTGGATTCAACATATCCCTCATAATTGTGTATGTGTCCATTGGTGGACGTTATATAAAAACTTTAAAAAAATCACATTACAAAACAGACATTATACACTTGTTTCTTTTCTTTCTTTTAATTAATTAATTTATTTATTTAATCATTTTACACCCAGATCACAGCTTCCCTTGTCATCTCCTGTGGTCTTACACTCCCACTCTCCCCCTCTTCTTCTCCTTGCCTTCTCATAAAAGGAGACTCCCCCCTTGCCAACACACCCTGGAACATGAAGTTGCATCAGAACTAAGAGCATCCTCTTCCACTGAAGCCAAACAAGATAGCCCAGCTAAGAGAAAGTGCTCCAAAGACAGGGAACAGAATCCATGTCAGAGACATCCCCTGATCTGCTTGCTAGGGGACCCTAGCAGGCAGACCACACAGCCCATCAATTACATAAGTATAGGGGGCTGGGTCCAATCCATGCATGCTCTTTGGTTAGTGCTTCAGTCTCTGTAAGCCCCAATGGGTCTAGATTAGTTGACTCTGTTGGCCTTCTTGTGGTGTTCTTATCTCCACTGGGTCCCTCTACTCTTCCTCTTATTCTTCTCCAAGACTCCCAGGGCTTTGCCTAATGTTTGGCTGTGGGTCCCAGCATCTGTTTTGAACAGCTGCTGGATGAAGACAGTCATGCTAGGCTTCTGTCTGCAAGCATAACAGAGTATCATTAATAGTGTCAGGACTTAGCTCTCTCCCATGAGGTGGATCTCAAGTTGGGCCAGTCATTGTTTGACCATTCTGTCAATATCTGCTCCATCTTTATTCCTGTACATTTTTTAGGAAAGGTAAACTTTGGGTAAAAGGTATTTTGGATGGGTTGGTGTCCCCCTCCTTCCACTGGGAGCTCTGTCAGGATAGGAGTTGGCCACTTCTATCTCCATTTCCCCCTCTGCAAATCATCTCAGCCAGAGTAAATCTATATACTCCCAGGAGGTACACTGTTGCAGGTCTTCCCTTGTCTGAGAAATGTTCCCATTGGTTTACCTTCTCTCTCCCAGCCCTCCTACCTCTCTCTCCCTCTTTCCCCATACCTGATCTTCACCTTCTTTCCCCTCCCCACACCTTTTCCCTCTCGGTTTCCTCTCTTCACCCACTTCTGATTCTTATTAGTTTTCCCTTCTGAGTGATAGTCAATCACCTTCCCTTGGGCCCTCGTTACTTAGCTTCATAAGGTCTGTGGATTGTACTGTGTTTTATCCTGTACTATATGGCTAATATCTACTTATAAGTGAGTACATAGTATGTGAGTCTTTCTGGGCCTGGGTTACCTCACACAGGATGATTCATTTTACACTTATAAAAATACATTCATCAAAAAGTCTGAAATTCTTTAGTGTAACTTGGAATTCCATGGACATAAGATGTTTTTGAGCAACACAGACAAACATATCCATTCTATATATTAATTTTTCCATCTTAATTTTTAATCTTTTGAAAAATAAAGGAAGAGTGTACTCACATTTTATATTTTATAAAAATAAACAGCTTTTTATTAAAATATTAGTCACACAGTAGATTGTATAATGAAGATCTGATACTTTATTAATTATGTTTACTCATTTTTGTTTGCAACCATATCAGACGAAATAGGTTGGAAACTCCCCTAGGGTGCAGATATGTTTTATACTGCTGGAATAATTAAATCTGCTTTAGGTAGTACCTGTATGACTTTCATGTAGAGTATAAGATTCAACATGGGATTTCATATTCCATGACAGATATTAATAACCAGCATATCCTGGGTGTATTATAATTACAATTTAAAGTCCATATGTTAATAAACATTGGAAATATATAAAATTAATAAGAAAGGGTGGTGTCATTTAGGAGAATGTTCACTGAAAATAGTTGGCTCACTTCTCAAACAAACTGAATATCACGAGACCACCAGGGCAGGCAATTTTAGGATGCAGCCAGCTTTTATTGATTGTTTTATGTTTTTTCTTTATAGTTGTATCATGTGCCTTCATGGAACTACTAAAAGAAAAGGAGGGGTAATAATGAAAAATCAAGAGTTAAATTTCTTCACCCGTAGTTTCGTACCATCCATCACTCACCTTGGAGAAAAATGGTGACTACTAATTAACAACCCCTAAAATTGATCTCAACCCTAGGTACTGTGGTAACCAAGGACCTGCACAAATTATCCTGTTGCACACAGAGAAGTAACTTCCCACTAC
Organism: Rhombomys opimus; assembly: GCA_010120015.1. Taxonomy (NCBI): domain Eukaryota; kingdom Metazoa; phylum Chordata; class Mammalia; order Rodentia; family Muridae; genus Rhombomys; species Rhombomys opimus. Next base: position 2,918,205 of record REGO01000185.1, on the reverse strand, counting down.
TATTTCCAAAGGAAATACAATCTTGTTGAAAGAATTAGTGTGCTTCTGAATGAGGATTAAGCCTCTTTCCTAGGCTCCTCCTTGGAGGAGGACTATAGATTTTAGTATGTTTATTCTAAGTTATATGGCTTATATCCACTTATAAGTGACTATATTCCGTGTGTGTCTTTCTGCTTCTGGATTACCGCACTCAGGATGATCTGATGTAGTTCCCACCATTTGCCTGCAAATTTCATGATTTTCTTGTTTTTAATTGTTGAGTAATATTCCATTGTGTAAATGTACCACAATTTCTGTATCCATTCTTCAGTTGAGGGACATCTGGGTTGTTTTCAGATTCTGGCTATTATGAATAAAGCTACTATGACTACAGTTGAGCAAACATCCTTGTTGTATGGTTGAACATCTTTCAGATATATGCTCAGGAGTGGTACAGCTGTATCTTGAGGTAGCACTGTTCCTAATTTTCAGAGAAAGCACCAGATTGATTTCCAAAGTGGTTGTACAAGTTTACATTCCTACCAGCAATGGAGAAGAGTTCTCCATTCTCCACAACCTTTCCAGTTTGGCTTAATCCTCATTCAGAAGGATTAAGGATAGACATCAGAAGTAGGAGAAGACAGGGAACTGGACAGGAGTTATCCACAGGGTCCTCTGAAAGACTCTAGCCATGAAGGTTATCAAAGCAGATGCTGAGACTCATAGCCAAACTTTGGACAGAGTGCCAGAATCCTTATGGAAGAAAGGAGAGATAAAAAGACCTGGAGGGGACAGGAGCTCTGCAAGGAGACCAAAAGAGCCAAAAATCCTGGGCTGAGGGGGTCCTACAGAGACTAATGAATCAACCAAGGACCATGAATGGAGAGGACCTAGACCCTCTGCTCAAATGTAGCACATGGACAGCTCAGTCTCCATGTGGATTCCCTAGTAAGGAGAACAGGGGATATCTCTGACATGGACTCAGTAGAAGGCTCTTTGATCACCTCCCCCTGGTGAGGTGGCATTACTAGGCCACAGAGAAAAAGGATCAGGACAGTCCTGATGAGACCTTACAGGCTAGGGTCAGACAGTAGAGGAGGAGGACCTTCCCTATCAGTGGACTAGGAGAGGGACATAGAGGGAAACAAGGAGGAGTAGGGTGAGACTGGGAGTACATGAGGGACGGGGCTACAGCTGGGATACAAATTGAATAAATTATAATAAAAAATAATAATGAAAAAATTATTAAAAAATGTGCATTTGTTTCTGGCTAGGAAAAATTTCTGATTATATATTGTAATAAAATAAAAATCTAACAAACTATTTACAATATCAGGGGTCTCATATTCAATATAAAGATATTCATTTTATTTCCATTCCCCCAGTGATTATGAATAAAGCAAGAAAAAACATCAGTGAAAAGTGTATGTACATAGTCATGAATATGATTTGGAATTCAGAGCAGTACTAAAGATTTCTGATATAAATTGTAAGAAACTAATCCAAATGTGCTTAATTAATACTCAGAGAGGCATGGTGCATCCTTTCAGAAAAGGAATTATAGAATGAACAGAACATGAAACCTCCATTCCTACCACTTTTTATGCTCACAGTGCAGTGTGGCTAACTATGAGCACAGCCCTGTATAGCAGATTCCTAGAATGTATTTTTCTTCCTATTATTTCAGACTCTTATCTTTAAAATTCAGTCCCACATCGCCCAGTACTGCTGGTCCTCTTTGTGCTCAGACATTTCTTTTCCACCACAATTATCTACTAAGAATATGGGGATCATTCTTCACATCCACTGAAAGGATGGATGTACCAACTGCTGATTATACCATAGTGATTTATGCAGGTCTTCTTAGAACTGGACCCTTTTATTCGTCCTAATGGTCCTCCCACTGTTACATCACCATCTTCATAACGATAAGGGAGAGGAAATGAAAACATCTACTTACAGAGTCTCCATATCCAGTTTATTTTCAAAGCAGTGACTACTGACAGCCACATTGACTCACTCCCCTTCACTCTACCAAACCGGCAAAGCTACTATGGTTTCTTCCTTGTTTGTTTACTAACTTTAATCTCAGTGATCAGGTTTATGTCTGCTGTCATCATTCTTTAGAGCTAAAGCACCAAGCTTATTTTTTATCCTCTTTATGGATTAATGCATTATCTCTGTTATAAATTGTTATGAGACTCCTAATATGTTTATTATTATTTCAACTACCTTTCTGTTAAAATACATAGAAGGCATCTGTCCTTCAAACAGTACCCCACAGATGGGCAAGGATAATAAGGTTTTAATAAATGATATATTTGATTGACACATGGAGAACTCATGATGAAAACTATTTCTTTAAAAATCTTTTTATATTTAATGTAAGTCTTTCAAACAAAGTGATTTCTGTCAATATTTAATTATGTTTTTAGAATTCAAGTTAATTTTACTGTTTTATTTAACCAAAAATCCTATTTTGGAAACTGCTGTTGCGTTTTTGTTTTTTCAGTTAAGAATGGTATCAGGACATACAGTGATTTAAAATAATTACATTTGTTTATTTGACTGTGGGGAGGGGATAGGTAGAATGTGGGTGTGCAAAATTAAAGAGGTCAGTGGAAAGTCCTTAAAGACTTGGCTTTACTCCTTCCACCATGTGGGCTCTGGTTATCAAACTTTGGTCTCCAGAATTGGAGACAGTTAATTTTGTTTTGTTTTGTTTCTGAGACAGAGTTTCTCTATGTAGCCTTGGCTGTCCTGGATTCACTTTGTAGGTCAAGCTGGTCTCAAACTCACAGAGATCCACCTGCCTCTTCTTCCCTGAGTTCTGTGAATAAAAGCTTATGCCACCACTCCTGCTGGAGGCAAGTACTTTAATTTATTCAGCAATTTTGGGTTTTATGATTTTTGTTTGTTTGTTTGTTTGTTTTATATGAACCACTCAAAAAGCTATGCTGAATGTCACATGGTAGGGCAAAATCTTACACCAGGTTGCTCTTACTTTAGATTTTAAACACACGTTTTAGGTTACCCAAGCCATCTTCTTTCATGTTGACTGCAAATCCATCGGTTTCTACTCCTGCCTGCTGTGCTTCAATAATGCCTTATAACAGCTCACCGAATTCAACAAAGTTCTTTACTTCAGGATTACATTTGAATTATTAAAAAGCATAGACATCAAACAAGAACATCTTAAACATAGACATCTTAAACATGAGCCTTTCAAAGACTTTAAGACCTTGCCCTGATCTAGATATACTTGACCTAAATGAATGTCTACTTGACTCTATATTTACTTAAATCTTGGCATGGGATACCTGTAGGCCAGCAGTTGTTCTTCCTATGGAAAAAGATCTATCTCACTAGTAAAAACCAGCCAAGGCTCCACCATGAGTCCCTTCATTAGACCACAGTTTCAGGTGTGCTACCTAGAGACTCCCAGAAAACATAAAGACGTGCCTGTCAGGACAAGCTAAGGATTTAGGTAAGTATTTCACAAACTGGGATGAATTCCTACAAATTTATGTAAGTATGTCCAACCCATAGCCAGAAGCTGCCTGTATTCCAGGACAGCTGTGAATATGGCACCATAGAAAGTGTTAAACTTACTTTAAACCTTATAGGATTTTTTGTTTAATAACTCAGTTGTGTGGTTATTGAGTGTGAACTTAGTAGGGGTTATTTGAAAACTGTAAAAAACAGCCAGTAATTTTCAAATTATTTATTACCATTTGAAAAAAGATTTTAATTAACATTTTTTCTTATGTAACTATTTCTCTGATGTATATCAAATTTAAAAAAGAAATATTGAGTCCTTGGAGGAAAATATCAGCCTATTTTAGGAGAAGCATTAAAACAGGATTAGTGACTGTTTTTTCCTATGCTACCCTTGCCCAATGGGGGTAAAAAGAAGAGTGAAAAGATAAAGAAACCTGTATTTCAGACACATTCAGGTAGCACATTCCCTGCTACTGATAGTCAGTCCTGGTGCTTTTCAGCATGTTCCTGGATAAATTGGAGGCTTCTATTGTTGCAGTGGTAGGTCTCTTAATTTGGGTTGTTATTTTTAGCATATTTTACTTATTCTTTTCCAAATATTTAACATATCTATCTTAAATATACCAACCCCTTTAACCTAGAATAGTTCCTAAGAAACACATAAAAATGACAAGTAAAAGACGTAATTCACAAAGTCCGGTTTCATAAAAATGTACTTAAATATTTTTTTCAGAAAATGTATGAATATTTCTTGTATGCATGCTGCATTGTTTCATGAAAGAATATCTTCTGTGTTAAATCCAGCTTTCATCAGGTGACAACCAGATAGTGAAAACCCCATTTTGATAAATATTCCTGACAGCTAAACTGGGTGAAAACAGTTTATTTTCTATATTTCAAGTAAATAAAAGACAGACTCAAGAGTAATTAATGCACTTTTCCATAAATGCAAACCTTTTGAAATCAGAGACTTACACAGAGCTAATATAGCTTCCCACCTATAAAAATGGAGTGAAATGTTCAACAGGTTTTCTGCTAAAATTCAGTTACATTAAAAAAATTTGAGTAACATCTTTGTACTTTTTTCCTTACACACTAAAAGTGAATATTTAAAGGGAGCAAGACCAGCTTTACTGATCATGAGGTCTTTCCTTTGTCATACAAGTGGGAATGGATTAATATGATTCTTTAAGCAGTGTTTCGGTGTTTCTTTTTTATCCACAAAGATAATGAAAGTGGGATACATTTATATATAAAATATATAAGATGATGAAATTATTTAATGGATTGTAAAGTTCTTAATGGATTGAAAAAGTCATCTTAATACGGTCAATTTTAATTCATTTAATTTATTATCTTTCAGGTAGAAAAACCTTAGCATTCAGAATGACTAATGTTCTGACTTCCTGAAGAGACATGTCATTCAGCATATGAAATTCAAGTTTGTGTTTCTTATCTACTACATTTAGAGGAATTTTCATTGATGTTCATTTTAGTTTTCATTAAATCCGTATATCAAAAGAAGCTTGTCTATTCAAGTCTTGCCAATCATGACTATCTTTTAAAATATAAGAAATGTATTTTCAACAACTAAGTGGGGTAATGTCAACAATGACCTTTATCTAATATTTTGATCAGATAGATAACATATTTCTCCAAAATTATCAGTAATCAAAAAAGCTTTGGACCAGGATGAAACATAAACATAGTGCATTGCATTAATATTTTCCAGGGAACATGAAAAAATTAGTTCATTTATGTATCTCATTATATCATGTTCATATGATGTTCATTGTTTCATTTCTGTAATATCTCTAAAGCAATATATTTGAGCATTTCTTGGTGATTAAAATAAAATTCCCAACATAAAAGTTTCAATATTACAGAAAGACAGGGAATTATTGAAAAGATAATGTTTCATTAGATTGCTAAGTAGTTTCAGATGTGCTTTGTTGTTGCAAGAAGGTCTGCTGAAATTCTGAATTCTTTTTCTGTTCTTTTTTTTTTTTAGATTATGATATAATTGCAGCATGTCTTCCTTCCCTTTTTTCCATATACCCTTCCAAGCTCACCTTTAAATTTATGCCCTTTTTCATTAATTGTTATTGCATGCATATATGTGCATGTGTATACGTGTATACATATGTACTGCTCTCTTTCAATTAAAACATAGTATGATTTCTGTTACATATATCAAAGTTGAAGTAAAGCAGGAACACACTTGAAAAAGTTTGAAGTTAAATTGGTAACAAGATATTAAGTAAATGTTCATAAAGATAAGTTATGACCAGCCAATTTTGTGTAGCATAAAACTTATGCACTGTTACAAAATTTAGGGTTAAAAAATACAATACTAAGAAACATAAGGCCAAAGAAGGAATTTATGTGAGATCATCCACTTTAAGATTCCTTACTTTCATGGTAAATTCACTCTTTCCTCTTTCCAGTGAAGAATTTATCCCATCCCTATATTTGTTTTGAAATAGGCAAAACAACACCAAATCTGCATAATGTTTCTACCATGTGTCAACAGAATGAAAATTAAGAATTAGAGCTGATGAAAGGGTCCAGCAGGTAAAGTCCTAGGAGTGTAAACCCAAAGATCTGAGTCTGAGTCCCGGAATCTACATAAAGGTAGAAGGAGAAAATCAATCCATAAAGTTTTCCTCTGACGTGTACTGTGAAGCATGTTCTCCCGTCCACACAGATCAACATACACACCATCATCACTACCATGATGGTAATAATAATAGATGGCCTTTAACAGGAATACTTAAAATTAATTTCAATACAGAAATCGGGCAAGTACCAGAAATGATGATGAAAATTGTCTTACTGTGTGCCTAAATATTTTACAGTATTAAGATAAACTGAGCATCATGGAAGCTTAAACATTTTTGTTTCTTTCAACATGTTTCAAATAAGGGAAGACAAAATTCCAACTTCTTTTGATTTTTGTTATTTTGTTTTAAGTACACTTGAGGAAATTAAAAATCTACTGACCCTCCCACATGTCAATAAATCTGTGATTATATAAAGTATCTGAATTGAATAAATTTTAATATTTCATAGAAATAAATCAGACTTGATTTAGAGTTCACTAAACAGTCAACTTGGAATTGTTTCTTTATTTTTTTTATTGATTTTATTACCTGGAAATATATTTAATCTTTCATGGGTTAATTGTGAATCTTTAGAATGTAGATAATGATTCCAACTTTGAAATAGTGTTGTATTAAAGTTGAGAAGTTATATGCAAGTTATTTGACATTTGGGAGATTAAAAAGCAGCGTCTAGCATGTTATTTCCTTTAATAATAACAACTGCCTCTAGATAATTTGATGTCAACTCTGTGCTTATATACAAGTGATTATAGCACATTAGATAAGGCTCCCTGTTTCAGTGTATGTGATAGGACTATGAATAAATTTGTGTGTGTGTGTGTGTGTGTGTGTGTGTGTGTGTGTGGTATTGACTTAATTAAAGGTAATGTGGCTAGACAGAATAATGTGAAAGTCAAATTCAGGAGAAAATAAGATCATCCTTACATTTTACCATATTCTAGAGGAAGTCAGACCAACTGGTGTTGTTTTCTTGAGAAGAAGAAACCTTGAAAAGGTATTATTTAATTTTCTCAACACTCCGTGAGCAGAGAGGTCTCTGCAAAGCAACCTTCAAGAAGAAAACACACACACTTGTGTGTGTATGTACTTGACTACCTTAAGGGCAATCTAATTGTAGCCCAAAAACATTATATAAAGAATTCAGGTTTTGGTTGGCTCCTGTATAAAACTGGATTCTTTACATAATCCCTCTGAAAGACTCTACCTAGCAGTGTATCAAAGCAGATGCTGAGACTCATAACCAAACCTTGGCCAGAGTGCAGGAAATCATATGAAAGAAGGGGGAGACAGTAAGACCTGGAGAGAATGGGAGCACCACAAGGACCAAATATATCTGGGCACAGGGGTCTTTTCTGAGACTGATAATGCAACCAAGGACCGTGTATGGATGTAACCTAGAACCCTGCTCAGAAGTAGCCCATGGCAGCTCATCATGCAAGTGGGTTTCCCTAGTAAAAAGAACACGGACGGTCTCTGACATGAAATCAATGGCTGGCTCTTTGACCTCTCCCTACCCTGAGGGAGGAGCAGTCTTGCTAGTCCACAGAGGAGGACATTGCTGCCAGTCCTGATGTGACCTGATAAGATAGGGTCAGATGCAAGGGGAGGATGACCTCCCCTATCAGAGGATTTAGAGAGGGGCAGGGAAGAGATAAGGGAAGGAGGGTAGGATTGGGAGGGAATGAGGTAGGGGACTACAGCTGGGATACAAAGTAAATAACCTATAATTAATATAAAAAATAAAAATTAAAAAAAATTCAGGTTTAAAAATACCAGATCATTTCTAAAGGCAAGATGTAGGAAATGGGGAGAACTTAAGGCCTCTGACCTCACAAACACTAGGTCAATTCCTGTCTGTTAATTGACTTTCCTATGACTGTGGATGGTACTTACTATTAGGACTAAGACAAGGCCATGAGATTGGAGAAATTCCCCTTACCATTTAGAGATGAAAGGAAGAAAAACAGTGAAGTGAGGAAAAATATACATCTTTCCAGCCTTTTTTCACCTGTCTCTTTGATGAAAGACTGGAGGTAAGATAAAATTAAGCATCTGCTCTAGGACAGCAAAATAGGCTTATCCTTAGGGAACTGTGAATAATCACTGCTGTTAGGTGAAGGGACCAGAAGAATAATTCGGTAGTAATGATGCTTTGCCCTTGGCCATGCCATTAAATATCTCAGCAAGCTCTTGTTTTTTTAAATAAAACCTGACATGATTTTTAAATTTATTACAAAGACAATCCAAATTAATGAAAAATATTTTAGAAAGAAAAATAAAGTTTGGAAAACCACACTAGATAGTTCTTAGATTTTCCATTATTCTTAACCATCAAGCTATTTATGCATTAGCAGCAGGATAAGCCTATAGAGCAAAAAACTGAATTTTGAGTCTCAACTGCATTTGCAATTGATTATAAATAAACACATGAGACAATACCATAGAAAAGGGATAGGCTTATGAACATCCATAAAAAAATTCTACTAGTCTTGTGAATCACAAAAAGATCTTTATATTCAAATATTTTACCTTACTTAGAAAAATAATTTAGAAACCATGATCATGAACCGTTACAAACAAGACTGATAAAATAGACAAACAAACTTAACATAGCTCTTCAGAAGATAAAGAGAAAGAATACAAAAGAAAGATATAAACTAGTGAAAATTGTTAAATACTGCAAATGTAATAAAGAGCTTGTAGATGAGAATATTCAGGCTAAAACATCAAGAAAAAAGAAAACAAAGAGGAAAAAGAGGATAAAACACCACCAAATAAGAACTGGGGATAAGAAATAAAATATCTATAATATATGTAATAAAATTGTTAAGTAGGAAAATGCAAATTAAACCCAAATAACACTACTTTTTTTTTTTTAATAGCAACCCCATTTAAATGGATGCAAAGTGCTAGTTATGCTAAGACTCATCACAACTCACAGATCTTTGTTAGGAATGCTAAACCATGCACTGCTGTGCTTCAGCGCCCACACAGGTTATGTGGTAAGTGCATATATAGTCCCTTACCACAAGTCTGTAGTGCTCCCAGGAAACTGTAGAAATATGAACTTACAAAGCCTCCTCAGAAGCATCTGAGACACATAATGAAATGCTGATGACATGAATAATAGAGCTTTGGTAATTCCTCCTATTTCTCTACTCAGTCCTGTTGAGGGGAACATCTTAATTCTACAATGTGTTGGCACTTCAATATGATGTTTAACCACAGGTACTAAAATGTGCTAACTCTCACTAAGCAACACATCCAAAATTGTAACTTAAAATACCCTTTCCTCTCTTCAATTGTGTTTTTTTCTGGGTATCTTGCTACAGTAATGGAAAGCTGACTAACACCAAATAACTTTTGAAAATATTTTGAATGTTAAAATTATAGAATGAGATGTGTTCTCACCATTTGACCTAGTATCTCCCTTTTTCTATTTACATCATACTAAAAAAAATGCTATACCACAAATATGGAGAAGAATAGTCAAGAGACAAACATATGCAGGCCTCACTAACCTGTAGGAGCTTGAAGTTCCTGTCTCTAACCCCAAGACTGGTTACTGACTGACATGAAATGACCCATTCTATTTTCAGAAGCAACAGCATTAGAAGTTAGTGGGAGCTTCACTGACTACAGATGAACTGAGGTGGGCCTACATAACAATGTTAATCAGGGTTCTCTAGAAAATTCAACTGAAATACTGATAGATGGAATCTATAGATTTATTAGAGTAGCTAACAGGCTGTGTTCCAACTATTTTAAAAATGACTAAATCCCAATTGAAAGTCCAAGAATCAAGTAGTTGTTCAGTTTACAAGGCTATTGTCTCAGCTGGTCTTCAGTATTCCTTGGAATCCTGAAAAAGCAGGCTCTAATGTCAGTGAAAGAATAACTTGAGAATTTTTCTTTCCAGGTCTGTAAAGAATTGTGTTGGTAATTTGATGGGAATTGCATTGAATCTGTAGATTGCTTTTGGTAAGATGGCCATTTTTACTATGTTAATCCTGCCAA
>REGO01000185.1:2882033-2904699 GCA_010120015.1 Rhombomys opimus | reverse complement strand
GAGGAGCAGTCCTGTTAGGCCACAGAGGAGGGCTTTGCAGCCAGTCCTGAAGATACCTGATAAAACAGGATCAGATGAATGGGGAGGAGGTCCCCCCTATCAGTGGACTTGGAAAGGGGCACGGTGGAGATGAGGGAGAGAGGGAGGGACTGGGAGGGAATGAGGGAGCAGGACAAGGTTGGGATACAGAGTTAATAAAATGTAACTGATAAGAAAAAAATAAAATTAAAAAAAGAAAATATATTAATCTTTCATATGATAAATCCTGACCAGTTTCCAATCCTACTACTCCTTCCAGCCCACCCGCTGCCTCTCCTGTCCCCCCAGATTCACTCTCCTTTCATTTCCCCTCAGAAAAAGACTAGGCCTCCAAGAGACAAAAAATAAGCAAATACTATAAAACAAGACACAATAAGACTAGGCAAAATCCTCACGCTGAGGCTGAACAAGGTATCCTACAGGAGGAAAAGAGTCCCAAGAACAGGCAAAAGAGTCAAAGATACAGCTGCTCCTATTGTCATAAGTCCCATAAAAATGTAAAAATAGCCATCATACATACGCAAAAGACCTAATGCAGACCCATGCAGGCCCTGTGCTTGCTTCCTCAGTCTCTGTGAGCCCATATAATCCCTACTTAGTGGATTCAGTAGGCCATGTTTTCCAATGTCCTCCATACCCTCTGAGTCTTACAACTTTTAACCCCTCTCTTCTGTGGGGCTACCCATGCTCCACGAAAAAGGACCCAATAGAGACCTCTAGTTTAGACTCTCTTTGAATAATGTCTGACTATGGGTCTCTGCATCTACTCTCATCTGCTGCCAGAAGATGTCATACTAATGATGCACTGATCTATGAGTATAGCAGAATATCATTTAGAATCATTTAATTGATTTGTCATTGTTGTTGTTCAGACAGTCATATTTGCTTCTACCAAAGGTCCAGGATTATCCAGTCTCTGGTTCCTGGTCATCAAGGAAGCTTACTGCAAATTTGTTAAATAAGTTTTAATGCATTTACTTTTTTAATATATTTTTTATTTATTACAATTTATTCCCTTTGTATCCCAGCTGTAACTCCAAATCCTTCCCTCCTTCCCTCATCTCCTCCCATGTTCCTTCCCCAGTCTACCTCAATATCCAGCTATACCACTCCTAGGCATATATCCAAAAGATGCTTAAGTACACAACAAGGATATTTGTTCAACCATGTTCATAGGAGCTTTATTCGTGAAAGCCAGAACCTCAAAACAACCTCAGTTTAGGCATGGATATAGAAATTGTGGTACATTTACACAATGGGATACTACTCAGCAATTAAAAACAAGGAAATCATGAAATTTTAAGGCAAATAGTGGGAAGTAGAAAAGATCATCCTGAGTGAGATAACCCAAAACCAGAAAGACACACATGGTATATACTCACTTATAAGTGGATATTAGACATATAATATAGGATAATAATACTAAAATCTGTACACCTAAAGAAGCTAAGCAAGAAGGAGGACCCGGGGTAAGATGCTCATTCTTTATTCAGAAAGCCAAATGGGGTAGACATTGGAAGAAGGTGAAAACAAGGAACAAGACATTAGCCTACCACAGAGGGTCTCTTAAACACTCTATCCAGCAGGGTATTAAAGCAGATGCTGAGACTCATAGCCAAACTTTGGGCAGAGTGCAGGGAATCTTATGAATGAAGGGGGAGATAGAAAGACCAGAAAGGGTCTGGAGCTCCACAAGTAGAACAACAGAACCAAAAAATCTGGTCCTAGGGGTCTTTTCTGAGAATGATACTCCAAACAAGAACCATTCATGGAGATAACCTAAAACCCTCTAACAGAGGTAGCCTGTGGCAGCTCAGTCTCCAAGTGAGCTCCCTAATAAGGGGAACAAGGGCTGTCTCTGACATGAACTCAGTGTCTGGCTCTTTGATCACCTCCCCATCAGAGGTAAGCATCCTTACCAGGCCAGAGAGGAAGACTATGAAAGACAACAACTGTTGAGACCTGACAGGCTAGGGTCAGATGGAAGGGGAGGAGACTTTATACAAAATTTATATAAAAGGGAAACAAGTGACAAAAAGAGGAAATATAATTTTTGATTATACGGTATTTAAAAACTTCAAGCATTATTTCGATGGAAGTAACCAGAGACCAAGGCAATATACTAGATAGTTTCCAGAGAAAAGCTGTGGATGAATAAAACAATGGAAATGTTGGGTTGTTCTAGGTCTAAAAGAATTCTTAGAGGGTTAGTTATCTTTCTAACCTAATCAATAGCTGAAATGGGGTGGTGACTATACAAGTTTAAAAATAGAAATGTGACTTTTGCTATATGAAAAGCTGCCCTTATGAATGAAAACTGAGAAGAGAAAAGAAGCTTTATTAGTCTGCTTCTTGAATATTTAAGACCCATTGTGAACATGAAGCAGAGATTACCCTCTTTCTTATAAACCATAAAAACATTAAAACTGTATTGATCACTTTATTTAATAACCCTAATCACCTCTAAGATCTCCAGCTTCTACCTTTTTTCTTCTACTGTTTATTTTTACCCCATAAATGACATATACTCATGTTCTGGTTTTGTACATAAAGAGTGTTTTTAACAGAAACATAGTCATGCTCATCACTTTATATCTTCATATTGTCTTCTCAAGTTACTTCTAGACAGAGTAAAATATAGATATGTACATGCAAATATACATTTAAGTTAGTAAGCATTTAAGCTACATTACCTTACTGCTGTATTCTTTTATTTTTGTAACTATAACATAATTTTATTATTTTTCCATCCCCTTCCTCTCTCTAAAACCTCTCAATACCACTTCTTGATCTCTATAAAATTCATAGTTGTCTTATGAGTTATAATTATATGCACATATGTATATACACATATATTCTAAAATACAACCTGTTCAGTCAGCTCTACGATATTACTTGCAATTCTGTTTTCAGGAATGACCATTTGATACTGGATTAACAATTAGTGTGATCTTCACTGGGGAAGATTATTTCTTTAGCTCTCAGCATTCCTTTGTTGCTTATTCACCATCTAATATCTTGATACGTATAGCCAAGTTTTTATAATATTTCATTACATGAATGTGGATTAATCATTTTCTCTAAAATATTGCTCATGCCCCTTTAGGTTTGCCCATCTTTTCTACAAACAAAAGAACGGTTAACAATTTCACAACCCCACATACACACTGAAATCTAAATGTTATAGACCATTGGGTAATTTTGTTTAATTTCCTGTGAATTGAAACATACTGTTTTAATTTTAGTTTTCCATCTATAGTATCAATTATGTTATTTCAACACTTTGTTTCTAATTTCCTGTCTTCTTGGGACATAGCCTTCTGTCCTTTGCCCACAGACAATTACACTGCGGGAGATAGTAACATTACTCAAATGAGGCCTTTTTGTTTGTCAAACGAAAAAGTAAAAGTAACAAGTTCACTTCTACAGCATTGTGGGAACAGTGAGAAATCCTCTTCTGACAAGAAATAACAAAACCGTAGAGCTGCAGAATCACGGGAGAGAGAATTCTACTGAACAAAGTGCTCTTCCCTACCTTACCCCTGACAGAATAGCTCCTGGGATATTGACACCCCTTCTGGAAACCTCAGCGGCTACCCTGCTAATGCTAATGCTAGGCATCAGAGCAAAGCTGGAATAACCTGACAAGTTGTGAAGTCACAGGTGCTACCACTTGAAGGTTTTTAGGGAGCCTGGCACCAGCAACAGCTTTTCTCACTCCGAGAAAGAGCTCTGTATCCAGTCCCCTCACACTAAATTTCCCCAAGGAAGTGACATAGTAAAATGAAAGCAGACGTTATTCAGAACATTAGCTATAAGTCACACAAATTTGGCAGTTCCAGTTAGCATTTGAATAATTCATTGAAAGGAAGCCCAAAAGGTGCAAGTCTGAAAATGACTAACACGGCAACATCAATACTTGAGAGTGTTGCTATTGATGCAGCAATTGATACAAATATATGTTAGAGGTGAGTATGAAAGTACCCAGTACTTGTCATCAATATTTATGGAAACTTAGAAATGACATATGATTCTGTTTCCTGAAGTGGAACAGAAACTTAGTAGGAAAAATACTGTTAAATTCTCTTGTTATAATTATGGATTCGAAAGGTAGGAAAGCCAAACTCATTCTTAAGCATCCCAGTAATACATATTTTCCAAAGTTAAAGAAAAAGAAAGACAAGAAAGCGTTCAGGATTATAAAGAAGAAGTCAAAAGAAAGAGAGAAAAAAAATATCTGATTGAAATTAAGAACAGTGTAGCATCTATCTCTTCAGGACCCCTGGGTCCAGGATTTTTGGCTCTGTTGTTCTCCTTGTACAGCTCCTGTCCCGTCCAAGTCTTTCTACGTTCCTCTTCTTCTATAAAGATTCCAGCACTCTGCCCAAAGTTTGGATATGAGTCTCATTATCTCCCTCGATATCTTGAAACTTCAACTAAAGATCATGCATGGAGAGGATCTAGACCCCTGTTCAAAGGAAGCCCATTGGCTGCTTAGTTCCTAAGTGGGTTCCCTAATATGGGGTACAGGTGTTGTCTCTGACATAAACTCAGTGACTGGTTCTTTGCTCACCTCCTTCTGGGGGGTGCAACCTTGCCAGGCCACAAAGGAAGATGATACAGCTAGCCTTGATGAGACCTGATATACTAATGTTAAATAGAAGGGGAGGATGTCCTCTGCTATCAGGGGACTAAGGAAAGGACATAGAGAGAGAAAGGAGGAGGTGGGTGGGACTGGAAGGAGATGAGAGAGGACACTGCAGTGGGAATACAATGTAAATAAATTGTAGTGAATAAATATATAAATGAAATTAAATTTGAAAAAAGAACAAAGTAGCAAAACTCTATTCAGTTGCAATATCAGTAAACAATTACTTAGACAATAAACAGTGAGTTTGAGATAAGCAAAAAGTTACCCTAGTTTGAGACTCCAACGTTTTCATGTATTTTCATTTGGATGCTCTCTCCCTAGCTGGTGATGTTACTCTGGAATGTTCTGGAAACTTTACAAGGTGTGGTGTGCTGTAGCAGGTAGGACTTGGGGACAGATTATCGAAAGCATACTATCCTTGCCAGCTTCCTGTCGCTGTCTCTGTCTATTACAATGCAGGTAGCTGTCCCCCACCACACTCCCACTGCATGATCTTCTGCACAAGTGCCTTGACTGAATCTATAAATGTTAATAGGTAAATTTACAAAAATAAATAAATTTACACAATAAATCCTTCCTCCTTCTAAGATGTTCTGTCAGTTTTTTTTAGTCTCAGTGATAACTAGTATGTTCAAAAAAGTCAGGCATTGTGATGCATAGCTGTATTTTAAATACTCAGAGACCAACACTTATTGTCTGTAATAGCTATAATACCATAAGATGCTATCAGAAAAAAAATGGGAAGTAAGGAGGGAGTAGAACAAGTGGGAAAAAGAAGGGGAGGTGATCAAAGAGCCAGACACCAAGTTCATGTGAGAGAAAGTCCCTTTTCCCTTTACTAGGGTACCCATTGGAGACTGAGCTGCCATAGGCTACATTTGAGCAGGGTTTTTAGGTTATATCCATGAGTGATGCTTGGTTGGATAATCAGTCACAGAGAAGACCCCTGTGCTCAGATTTTTTTGGTTCTGTTGCTTTCCATGTGGGGCTCCTGTTCCCTCCAGGTTTTTTATGTCCCCCTTCTTTCATAGGATTCCCTGCACTCTGCCCAAAGTTTAATTATGAGTCTCAGCATTTGCTTTGATACACTGCTGGGTAGAGTCTTTCAGAGGCCCTCTGTGGTTGGCTCCTAACCTGTTTCCTGTTTTCTCCTTCTTCCAATGTCCATCCGGTTTGTCTTTCTGAGTGAGGATTGATCATCTCACCCAGGGTCCACCTTCTTGCTTAGCTTGTTTGGTGTACAGATTTTAGTATGTCCTGTATTATATGTCTGATATCCACTTATAAGTGAGTATATACCGTGTGTGTCTTTCTGCTTCTGGGATACCTCATTCAGGATGATCTTTCCTAGATCCCACTATTTGCCTGCAAATTTCATGATTTCCTTGTTTTTAATTGCTGAGTAGTATTCCACTGTGTAAATGAACCACAATCTCTGCATCCATTCCTCCATTGAGGTATATCTGGATGGTTTCCAGGTTCTGGCTATTACGAATAAAGCTGCTATGAACATGGTTGAGCAAACATCCTTGTTGTGTGCTTGAACATCTTTTGGATATATGCCTAGGAGTGTTGTAGCTGGATCTTGAGGAAGCACTATTCCTAATGGTCTGAGAAAGCACCAGGTTGATTTCCAAAGTGGTTGTGAAAGTTTACATTCCCACTAGCAATGGAGAGGGGTTCACCTTTCTCCACATCATCTCAGGCATGCATTGTCACTTGAGTTTTTATCTTAGCCATTCCGATGGGTGTAAGGTGAAATCTCAGGGTTGTTTTGATTTGCATTTCCCTGATGACTAAGGGTGTTCAGCATTTCTTTAAATGTTTCTCTGACATTCTGTACTCCTCTACAGGGAATTCTCTTTTTGGCTCTGTACTCCATTTTTAATTGGATTACATTATTTTTTTAATTCATGAGTTCTTTATATGTTCTTGATATTAGCCCTCTTTCAGATATAGTGCTGGTGAACATCCTTACCCAGTGTGTAGGGTGTGGTTTTGTTCTAGTGACAGTGTTCTTTGCTTTACAGAAGCTTTTCAGTTTTATGAGATCCCACTTATTGATTGTTGCTCTTAGAGCCTGTGTTGTTGGTGTTTTGCTCGGGAAGTTGTCTCCTGTACTAATAAGTTCTAGGCTCTTCCCCACTTTTATTCTAACCGATTTAGTGTGTTTAGTTTTATGTTGAGGTCTTTGATCTACTTGGACTTTAGTTTTGTGCACGGTGATAAATGTGGATCTATTTGCATTTTTCTACTTGTAGACATCCTGTTAGACAAGCACTATTTGTTGAAAAAGCTGTCTTTTTTCCATTGAATGATTTTTGGCTCCTTTGTCATAAACCAAGTGTCCATATTTCTGTGGGTTAATTTCTGGGTCTTCAACTCGATTCCATTGATCCACCATTCTGTTTCTATGCCAATACCATGTAGTTTTTATTACTATTGTTCTGTGGTACAGCTTGAGATCTGGGATGGAGATACCTCCAGACGATCTGTTGTGTAGAGGATCATTTTGGCAATTCTGGGTTTTTTGTTTTTCCATATGAAGTTGAGAATTGTTCTTTCAAGGTCTGTAAAGAATTGTGTTGGTATTTTGATAGGAATTGCATTGAATTTGTAGACTGCTTTTGGCAGGATGTCCATTTTCACTATGTTAATCCTAAGGTTCCATGAGCACAGGAGATCTTTCCATCTTCTGAGATCTTCTTCAATTTCTTTCTTCAAAGACTTGAAGTTTTTTATTTGTTTGTTTGTTTTTCATACAGATGTTTCACTTGCTTCATTAGAGTCACACCAAGATACTCTATGTTATTAGAGGCTATTGTGAAGGGTGTTGTTTCCTTGATTTCTTTCTCAGCTCTTTTGTCTTTGGTATACAGAAGAGCTTCTGAATTTTTTTGAGTTAATTTTGTATCCAGCCACTTTACTAAAGGTGTCTATCAGCTGATGGAGTCTTCTGGTTGAATTTTTGGGGCCACTCAGGTATACTATCATATCATCTGCAAATAGTGATATTTTGACTTCTTCCTTTCAGGCTTGTATCTCCTTGATCTCCTTTAGTTTTCTTATTGCCCTAGCTAGGACTTCAAGAACTGTGTTGAAGAGATATGGAGAAAGTGGGCAGCCTTGCTTTGTCATGATTTCAGTGGAGTTTCTCTCCGTTTAGTTTGATGTTGGCTATAGTCTTGCTTTATATTGTCATATATATATATATATATATATATATATGTACATGCCTTGTATCCCTGATCTCCCCAAGACTTTAAACATGAATGGGTTTTGGATTTTGTCAAATGCTTTTTCGCATTTAAGAAGATGATCATGTGGTTTTTCTCCTTTAGTTTTTTTTTTTCAGTTTGTATGTTTTAATAAGAAATATGGATATTAGCCTTACATAGTTTTCAAACAATTTAATTCTGCAAATAATTTTTTTATTTTATTTTTTTTTTATTTTTATTATTGGTTACATCTTATTAACTCTGGATCCCAGCTGTATCCAGTTCCCTCATTCCCTCCCAATCCCACTGTCCCTCCCTCATCTCCTTCCTGCTCCTTTCCAAGTCCACTCATTGGGGAGGACCTCCTCCCCTTTTATCTGACCCTGTTTTATCAGGTATCTTCAGGACTGGCTGCAAAGTCCTCCTCTGTTGCCTAGCAAGAATGCTCCTCCCTTGGGGGGTGGGGAGGTCAAAGAGCCTGTCATTGAGTTCCTGTCAGAAATAGTCTTTATTCCCCTTACTATGGGAAACCAATTGGTTACTGAGATATCATGGGCTTCATCTGAGCAGAGGTTCTAGGTTATATCCATACGTGGTCCTTGGTGGAGTGTCAGTCTCAGAAAAGACCCCTGTGCCCAGATATATTTGGTTCTTGTGGAGCTCCTATACTTTCCACGTCATATTAACTCCCCTTCTTTTATATGATTCTCTGTACTCTTCCGAGGGTTTGGTTATGAGTCTTAGTATCTGCTTTGAAACACTGCTAGGTAGAATCTTTCAGATGCCTTCTGTAGTAGACTCCTGTCATAAGTTCAGTGCACATCCTATTTGTCTTTCTAAATGAAGATTGATCATCTTGCCCCGGGTAAACTTTCTTCTTTAGGTGTATAGATTTCATTATGTTTATCATATCTTGTAGGTCTATATAAGCAAGTATACACCATGTTTATCTTTCTCCTTCTGGGATACTTCACTCAGAATGATCTTTTCTAGATCCCACCATTTGCCTGCAAATTTCATGATTTCCTCATTTTTGATTGCTGAGTAGTATTCCATTGTGTAAAAATACCACAATTTCTCTCTCCATTCTTCGTTTCCAGGTTCTGGCTATTACAAATAAAGCTGCTACAAACATGGTTGAGCAAATGTCTTGTTGTGTACTTGAGCATATACCTAGCAGTGGTATAGCTGGGTCTTGGGGAAACACTATTCCTAATTGTCCGAGAAAGTGCCAGACTGACTTCCAAATTGATTGTACCAGTTTACATTCCCAAAAGCAATGGAGGAGGGTTACCCTTTCTCCACAACCTCTCCACCATTATTTGTCACTTGAGTTTTTGATCTTGGCCATTCTGATGGGTGTAAGGTGAAATCTCAGGGTCGTTTTGATTTGCATTTCCCTAATGGCTAATAAAGTTGAGCATTTCTTTAAGTGTTTCTCTGCCATTTGATATTCCCTTATTGAGAATTCTCTGTTTAGCTCTGTTCCCCATTTTTTTTAATTGGATTACTTGGTTTGTTGCTTTTCAGCTTTTTTAGTTCTTTATATGTACTGGATATTAGCCCTCTGACAGATAAAGGGTTGGTGAAGATTCTTTCCAAATCTGTAGGCATTTGTTTTGTTTTGATGATGGTGTACTTTGCTTTACAGAAGCTTTTCAGTTTCATGAGGTTCCATTTATTGATTTTTACTGTTAGAGCCTGTGCTGTTGGTGTTCTGTTCAGAAAGTTGTCTTTGCCAATGAGTTCTAGGATGTTTCCCACTTTTTCTTCTAACTGATCTAGAGTATTTTGTTTTATGTTGAGGTCTTTGATCCACTTGGACTTTAGTTTTGTGCAGGGTGATAAATATGGATCTATTTTCATTTTTCTTGATGTAGACATCCAGTTGGACCAGCACCATTTGTTGAAGATGCTGTCTTTTTTTCATTGAATGGTTTTGGCTTCCTTGTCAAAAATCTAGTATTCATAGGTGTGTGGTTTTATTTCTGGGTCTTCTATTCTGTTCCATTGATCCTCTTTTCTCTTTCTATGACAATACAATGCAGTTTTTATTACTATTGCTCTGTAGTACAGCTTGATATCAGGGATGAAGATACCTCCAGATGATCTGTTGTTGTACAGGATCGTTTTGGAGATTCTGCGTTTTTTTTTTTTGTTTCTCCATATGAAGCTGAGAATTTTTCTTTCAAGATCTGTAAAGAATTGTGTTGGTAATTTGATGGGAATTGCACTGAATCTGTAGATTGCTTTTGGTAAGATGGCCATTTTTACTATGTTAATCCTGCCATGCCATGAACACGGGAGATCTTTCCATCTTCTGATATCTTCTTCAATTTCTTTCTTCAGAGATTTGAAGTTTTTCTCAAATAGGTCTTTCACTTGCTTGGTTAGTGTCACCCCAAGGTACTTTATGTTATTAGTGGCTATTGTGAAGGATGTTGTTTCCCTATTTTCTTTCTCAGCCCTTTTGTCTTTGGTATACAAGAGGGCTTCTGATTTTTTTGAGTTGATTTTGTATCCTGCCACTTTGCTAAAGGTGTTTATCAGCTGAAGGAATTCTCTGGTTGAATTTTTGGGTCACTCATGTATACTATCATGTCATCTGGGAATAATGACACTTTGATCTCTTCCTTTCCGATTTGTATCCCCTTGATCTCCTTTAGTTATCTTATTGCTCTGGCTAGGACTTCTAGTACTATGTTGAAGAGATATGGAAAGAGTAGGCAGCATTGTCTTATCCCTGATTTCAGTGGGATTGATTTTAAGTTTCTCTCCATTGAGTTTGATGTTGGCTATAGGCTCGCTGTATATTGCCTTTACTATGTTTAGGTATGTGCCTTGTATCCCTGATCTCTCCAAGACCTTAAACATGAATGGGTGTTAGACTTTGTCAAATGCTTTTTTGGCATCTAAGAAGATGATCATGTGGTTTTTCTCTTTCAGTTTGTTTATATGATGGATTAAATTGATGGATTTCTGTATATTGAACCATCCCTGAATGCCTGGGATGAAGCCTATTTGGTCATGGTGGATGATAACTTTTATAAAATACTTTTGTTTGCAAGTATTTTATTGAGTATTTTTGCATCAGTGTTCATAAGAGACATAGGTCTGAAGTTCTCTTTTTTTTGTTAAGTCCTTACATGGTTTAGGTATGAAGATGACTGTGGCTTCACAGAATGAGCTTGGTAGTGTTCCTTCTATTTTTCTTTTGTGGAATAGTTTGAAGAGAAATGGAGTTAGCTCGTCTTTGAAAGTCTGGTGGAATTCTGGGCTGAAACCATCTGGCCCTGGGCTTTTTTAGGAAAGGTGACTTTTGATGACTGCTCCTATTTCCTTGGGGGATATAGGACTATTTGATCTATTTACCTGATCTTACTTCCATTTTGGTAAATGAATCTGTCAAGAAAATTTTCCATTTTGTTTAGATTTTCAGATTTTTGTGGCATACAGGCTTTTGTAATAAGAACTAATGAGTATTTAGATTTCCTCATTGTCTGTCTTTATGACCCATTTTTATTTCTTATTTTGCTGTTTTGGATACTTTCTCTCTGCCTTTTGGTTAGTTTGCCTAAGGCTTTGTCTATCTTGTTGATTTTCTCTAAGAACCAGCTCTTGGTTTCATTGATTCTTTGAATTGTTTTATTTGTTTCTAAGTTATTGATTACATCCCTGAGTTTGATTATTTCCAGCCTTTTACTTCTCTTGCATTTGTCTGCTTCTTCTTTTTTCCCCGCTATGACTTTCAGGTGAACCATTAAGTTGCTTGTATGAGATGTTTCAAATTTCTTCTTGAAGGCACTTAGTGCTATGTATTTTCCTTTTAGCACTGCTTTCATAGTGTCCCATAAGTTTGGTTATGTTGCACCTTCGTTTTCATTGAATTCTAGGAATTCTTTAATTTTTTTCTTTATTTCTTACCTAACCCAGCGGTCATTGAGTAGTAAGTTGTTCAGTTTCCAAGTGTGTGTAGGCTTTTTGTCATTTCTGTCATATTTGAGGTCCAGCTTTAAGTCCATGGTGGTCAGATAGGATACAAGGGATTATTTTAATCTTCTTGTATCTGTTAAGGCTTGCTTTGTGACCAACTGTATGGTCTGTTTTGAGGAAGGGTTCATGAGGTGCTAAAAAGAAGGTATACTCTTGAATTTGGGTGAAATGTTCCTTAGATTCCTATTAGGTCCATTTGATTTAGGACCTCTGTAAATGCCTTTATTTCCCTATTTCACTTCTGTCTAGATGATCTGTGCCTTGGTGATAATGGGATGTTAAAGTTTCCCACTATTAAGGTTTTGGAATTGACATGTGATTTAAACTTTAATGATGTTTGATTTACAATTGTAGGTGCTCTTGTATTTAGGGCATAGATTTTCAGAATTGTGATGTCTTCCTGGAGGAATTTTTCTTTGATGAGAATAAAGTGCCTCTCCTGATCTTTTTTGATTAATTTTGGTTGAAAGTCTATTTTATTAGATATTAGTATAGCTAGCCCAGCTTATTTTCTGGCTCTATTTGCTTGAAAAACATTTTTCCAGTCCTTTACTCTGAGGTAGTGTTTATCTTTGTTGCAGAGGTGTGTTTTTTTGGATGCAGCAGAATGTTGGATCCTGTTTCTGCAACCATTCTGTTAGTCTGTGTCTTTTTATTAGAGAGTTGAGTCCAGTAATGTTGATAGATAATAGTGACCAATGAGTATGCAGTTGTTGGTGTTACTGTGTTTCATTGCTTATTTTTTTTTTTTTTTTTTTGGTGAAGTTATCTATATCCTATGTTTTCTCAGGTGCAGTTGTTTGTTGGATTGGATTGTTTCTTCTAGTGCCTTCTTCTGTCTCAGATACCAAGCAGGGAGTTTTGTGCTTGACTTCAGGCAACCTCTGCTGAGGAGGGAGGAAGAAGGTCCATCAAGGGGAAGTACAGGGAGATTGAATATTCACCACTCTCACTCCCCAGAGAACTTTGAGTGACCTGGATCCAAATAGTCTCAGCTCGTGGGTTATCCCCTCTTGCCCAGGAATCCTCAGTGTCAATATTCTGGCTTCAGGTACCCCTCCACTCACCAATTTCACAGTTTCAGATCCTCTGCCCCTCAGATACAGTGCACGCTGGTCTCTGCCATCTTGAATCGCCCTCAAAAATGATCTTAAAAACCGATGGGGAACATATGCTGGCAATGAGAACAAGCAAAGGCAAAACCTTTGGTGAAATTAAGCACAGGGGAAATATTTGTCATGCTTTAAGAAAGCTCCTCCAGCATCAGAACCAGAAAATTTGAACATAGGGGTCTTCCCAGAGACTCATACTCCAACCAAGTACCTTGAATGGAGATAACGTAGAACCCCTGCACAGATATAGCCCATGGCAGTTCAGTGACTAAGTGGGTTCCATAGTAGTGGGAACAGGAACTGTCTCTGACTGAACTGATTGGCCTGCTCTTTGATCACCTTCCCCTGAGTGGGGAGCAGCCTTATCAGGCCACAGAAGATGACAATGCAGCCACTCGTGATGAGATCTGATAGACTAAGATCAGAAGGAAGGAGAAGAGGACTTCCCCTATCAGTGGACTTGCGGGGGGGGGCATGTGTGAAGAAGGGGGAGGGAGGATGGGATCGGGAGGGGAGAAGGGTGGGCCTTATGGGTTGATACAAAGTGAATTAAGTATAATTAATAAAAAAATTTAAAAAAACATGAAAGAAAAAACAAACAAACAAACAAACAAACAAACAAAAAACAAAGAAAGCTCCTCCACTCTCCTCTCTGGTTGCTGTGATGCCTAACAATTTTTCCCCCACAGGCCAACAAGTGTTGTAGCTATCGCTGGGGTTGGGGTGGAATCTGAGAAAATTCACACCAGATATAGAAGCTTAAAATGAAAGCTTTATTTTCTGAGCTTAGGGAGGTGGTCAGTGGGATCTGAACCACATCCCCAAGGTGAGGCTCTATTGTGTATTTAAAGGTAAAAACTGCAATTAGCTAAATGGGTGTGGGAAGATAGAGAGCACAGTGGGAAAGGATAGTCGTCTATGACTCAAGTTATATTATTATTATTATTATTATTATTATTATTATTATTGCTATCTAGACAAGTAGTTCTAGCTGACCTTTAGTTTGATTGGTCCAAGAAATGTTTATAGTTAGGGCCAGCTGTGCTTATGGCTGGGGAATTTCTGGGAACAACTAGGCCATAAGGTTTGCTAAACATTAACATAGTTTTTGATCAACCTGAACTTATGCAGAGATTCTTTTTTTCTGAGATTATATGGCTGTTAGGCCATATAGTTATACTACCCAAAAGGAGCAGGTCCCATCACTATGAGTTTTCTGCATCATTACAAAAAAACTTTCCATGATTTAATTTAATTTTTTATCATTGTAACACCAAGACATAGACTCATAGCTAATGTGATGGTCATATTAGAATTAACACACTTAATTAGAATTAACTCCTCTTCCTGTGGTTCTCTCTGACCACCTGCTAGAGTTGGTTAGCAATTGCCTTTTATTCTCATATTCCTCTGTTCATTGATTGTTCACTCCTCTGCTAGAACCCTGAGAAGCAAGTTTGATTCTTGACCTCGTCCATAAAATATTTCCCCGTTAACAAGGCCAGTGTGGTAACGGTGAATGTCCACTAACTGTCTTGAATATAATATCAAGAATATGAAGGTTAAACAAAACCCATCTATGAGGTTGTTGAGGAATCCCCTTGAGACTTGAAGAACAATTTAAAAACCATTTCCACCGAGGCCAAAGGTCACTTCCACATTTAGCCAGTCTTATCAAGGTGCTGTGTTGCTTTGGAAGACTAACATATTATTAAATAAGTGATTAAAAAAATTAGAAAATCACTGTAGTTTAGAAGATATTTGAGACTTTCCCTTTTTTAAAAGTATGTTTTGTTTAAGAGATCATCTGACTGAAATTAGATTGCATAGTGCTAAACATTATCTATTGTGTCAGGTTTTTGTTTATTTTTTGTTTTTTGTTTTGTTTGATTGATTTTGCTATGTTCCCACTTAAGAGTGAAGCAGGATACTTCACTTTTGCCTGCTTGCCTTCACTCTCATTGGCAAGTTCATATATCCTTTGGCTGTAGCCTTCCTTTGCCAATATTAGAACCACTTCTTGGGGGATTGCAATGTAGACTGAAGACCAGAAATTCTACAGGAATCTTCTTGCCTTTAGCCACTCCAGTGTGAAGCAGCATTGTTGGACTATGCAAAATGGATGCTGTAAACGAGTGTAACTAATTATATTAATTAATAATTGATTATATTATTTTATTATGACTATATAATAGATAAATTATATACTTACACGATGTAATAAAATTACATATTTTAATGATAAAAATAATTATTAATTAATATATGAATTCATTCTTTCAGCTCTATTTCTTTAGAGAACCCTGATTAATATACCATTAAAGACTTGTTATATGGTCAGAGCCTTCTTTGTTAATCGTTTTTTGCTTTCATATTTTTGTCTTTAAATTGTGCCTGAGATTGTTGAGTTGATAAAGCGTACTTCTTTGAGCTAAAAAATAAAAACAAAAAACTTAACCCCTTTTCTTCTCAGCATCTTCTATGGTTCTCAACATTGCTTTTCTGAAAAGGTATCTATAAAAAATAAAGTGCATCAATACCGTTGTCTGTAAATTCATTACTTACTCTTCCTTAGACTCCAGCTATAAGAAATTGATCTAATTTCCTTGAAAGTTTGAGATATTTCTTTCTTTTTCTAGAATAAAGCAAGAAACGCCAAAAGCAGTAGGAAATGTTTTTTTTAATAACCAGAACATAATATATGCCAAACTAGCACTATAAAAAACTTTATTAAAAATAAATTAAAGATGTGTAATTCTATTGTGACCATACATTTAGTCAGCATTAGTCCTTGTTCAACTGCAAATCAAAAAAAGAACAATTTTGTCTTTCTTGAGATGGAATTATTTTGATATTGCAGAGTCATACCATCTGTTGTGATATTAACATTGTCAGAGTTTCTTAGAGAACATATTTAGAAAATAGCTATATATGCTGTAAGATTGAAACCAATGATAGCCATCATATGCATCAATTATGCTGTTTATAATGGCCCAGAGAAAGCCTCAAGCCATCTCCACATGCATCAAATTCTAAAGCAGTAGTTCCTAATATAAGCTTATCAAAAACTGTCATAGCAATTATGCCATCTGGCATCTCCTCATCCCAAGTCCCCACTTAACACTGAAACTCAGAGATTTCATGAACTGTACATAAGATCATCTTTGGATTCCATGATATACATGTCATGTGTTAAATCACTATATAAATCAGGGGCATGTGTGAAATCAGTGAATCTGGTTACTGTATTAATTATCATAGTCTAGTCGTTACTACTGCCAAACGTTCTCTTGTATAATTCTAGTCATTTAGTTGTGTCACTGATGACTCTAATATTGGCAGTTGCTGTTTTAACTTACTTTTCTGTTGCTGTGATTAAGATAATTTGGAAAACATTTAAGGATGGAAAGTTTGATTTAGTACAGATCTCCAGATTACAGTCCATTGTGAGCAAGGAGTTACAGCAGCAAGAGAGAGGAAGAGCTGGTCATATTACATACAAAATCAGGAACAAGGAGCAATGAACTAATGAAAGGACCCAGTTTGTTCTCTACAGTCCTATTAAGCATAGGTTCTGCTACTTAAGAAAGTGTGCTACTCCAAATGGAAAATCTTCCCAGTTAGATGTAATCAACACAATTCCCCAAAGATATAGCCAATGCCCATCTCTCAGGCAATGCTAACTTCTGTGAAGATGGCAATTTACACTAACCATCGCTGGGGGCACGGTGGCACATGCCTTTATTCCCAGCATTCAAGGAGGCAGAGGCAGGTGGATCACTGTGAGTTGGAGGCCAGCCTAGTCTACAAAGCAAGTCCAGGACAACCAAGGTTATACAGAGAAAATCCTTCTTGAAAAGCCACAACAAACAAAACCACTAACCATCCTATTGACTTCACACAACTGACTTGGTTAGCCTTGGCAAATGGAGCCAATGCCATGCCTCTAGCATGGGAAACAAACAAGAATTGAATCTTTTTTAATTTAACCCAAGGCAGCTCAGTATCCTGGTAAGGGGAAAATGAGCTGTCTCTGACATGAACTCAGTGGCTGGCTCTTTGATTACCTTCCTCTGAGGGAGAAGCAGCCTTACCAGGCTACAGAGGAAGATAATGCAGACAGTCCTGATGAAACCTGATAGGCTAGGATCAGATGGAAGGGGAGGAGGACCTCCTCTATCAGTGGACTAGGGGAGGGGCATAGGAAATGAAGAGGGAGGGATTGGGAGGAGACAAGGGAGGAGGCTAAAGCTAAGATACAAAGTGAATAAACTGTAATAAATATAACAAAATTAAAAATTATTTATTTATTTACTTTATATCCTAAACACACCCCTTCCTCTGCTCCTCCCAATCACACCTTCCTATCCTTTCCCCCTTCCCCACTCTTCTTCAGAAAAGGGGAGCCCCTCCCCCTTACCTATCCACCAGGGCATAACCAGTCCCATCAGTCCAACAGTCTCAAAAGACAGTGACTTTCATCCTAAAGATCTGTATCCCTGTTGTCTGCAGCCAGCATATTATTTAAGTGGTGGGGAGGGGTGAACAAAGGCAGCCAATCATTTCTGTGCCTACTCTTGTCCCTTTGGTAAGCTAGTCAGTTTTGTATCTGAGATTTATGGTATTTGTGATTTCTTCTCTTTGTCTCCTCTGTTAGCAATTGTGGAGAGGGAGCTGAAAACACACACACAAACATACCAAGGTCTTTGTGTATTGCATATGCAGATTCCTTCCTACAGAGTGAAATGCAAATGTATTTTTACAATATAGATCTTTGCATCACAAAGTTCCCATTGAAGTTATTTTCTTAGTGTCTGTGATATATTTAAAAAAGTCATTAGACCAAACTGGCTTGGTTTATCACAATTCTGAAGAATCTGAAAACTCCCCTGAGAATTCTGTTAAAGCAAGTTCCAGAAATCACAGTGATTATGAAATTAAAAAATTAAATTTCTGGATCAATAAAGAAAGCTTCAAACAAACACATGTAATAAGTATCTTGCAAAATTCTCTTTCACTGCATACAAAGTAAGCATAGCAATTTGCTGAAATTAGAGACATTGCTGAAATTGAGTCTGAGCAGATCCTATGTTTTAGTTATTTTGTACAAATTGACTACTGGTTAATCTCATCCCTTGTTCAAGAGGTTTTTTTAATTATTTCATAATTTTATACATATATGCAATGTATTTTGGACATATCAACCCCCACTCTCCATCTAGCTCCCTCCGGACCTTCTACCACTCTGCCTAACTTTATATCTTCTTTCCAGAGCCCACTAACTCCATCAGTGCTGTCCAGACATGCCTCACTGCAGGTTCATCTCTTAAATCATGAGCAAACTACCAGTGGTCACTTCCCTAAACGGAACTGACTGCCCTTATCCTGGCATTCTTCAACTGCCAAATTTCTTAAGTTAGGGAATAGAACTTTCAATGTTCTTTCTCATCTATGCTGTATTTTTAACTGGCTTTATATAGATAGTTCTTGTGCAGACAAGCATAGCTGTGATTTTGTAAATTCAAAGGCATTGTCCTATGTAGAAAACACTGTTTTGGAACATTTCTTCCAAACCTCTGAATCTTACACTCATTATATTTCTTCAAATGAAATGTTCCCTGATATACTTGGTGAAGGAGTATGTTATAGATGTTTCATTTAGAGCTCAACAGTCTAAAGATATTTATTCCATGAACTCTGACCTGTTCTTGATTATCTGTATTAAACACTGTCTAGTGCAAAAAGAAGCTTTTCTAAATAGTAGTTGAACCTTTCGCTAAGCTATGTCTAGAGATATGTAGTTAGAAGAAAGTTTAATATTATACAACGTCCTAAAAATAATAATACATTTTCCCCAGGGTCTGTGATATTCCCAGACAGCAGTTAGTGGCCAGATTTGCAGTGTCAGGTATGAGTTCCATCTTGTAGAGTGAGCCTTACATGCCCTCCATAGAGTGGTTGTTTACCCTTTATACTTCCTCATACCATGAAAGTTAGCTCTAAATTAATAGCTTTCAAGTAAGACACAGCTATGGTCCCCTGGATCCTGAGTCCAAAGCACATAGTAGAAAGAAAACAGTAAGAGCCAGAGAAACAAAGTTTGCTATGATATTGTGTTTCTTGAAAATATCAGAAAATCTGTATCTATGAAGTCTCACTAACATGGTTGCCAAAACATTACCTAAACACGCATGACACACATAAACATGGTAATGTGTAAGGGCAAAACTTCATGAGGCAAATCAAACTAAACCAAATCAAAACAAAAAGTACAGGCCACTAAGAAATGCAGAGGGGAAGAGCAGTAGTCCTCCCTTAGGGCAAGAACAGCAATTAGTTATCAAATATCAATTGTTCAGACTTGAAAACACATACATACAAATAACATTATACAGAGGAGTAGGTTATTTTCATATTTTTTAAGAATGTATATGTGACAAAAATTATAGAAAAGGAGGCTGTGAAGTTGAAAGAGAACACGGAGGAGCACATGGGAGGGGCCATGGGAGAAAATTAAAGTGGAGGATGATGCTGTCGTTACAGTGTGTTCTCAAAAATAAAACAAAGTTTAAGAAGCTGTCAGCAAGAGTCCTCAAATCATGGCACACTTGTTATAACATATACAAATCCCATCACATTCTAGTATTCTTTACACAAAGATGATATGAAATAACATGGCCGTGTAAGAACTGTCCTCCATGTCCAGGCATTAGCAAGTTAAGTTGATCCTGTTTCTACATATGAGGTAGCTGTGTCGGCATAGGTATATCCACATTGGTTTCAGAAGCCCATTTCAAAAAACAATATTTTGAATCTTTTGTTTTTTCTGTAGAGTTTAAACACAAAATCCTAGGTCTGAAGGGTAATAGCAATAACCTGGACCTTGAGCAGATGCTGCTCCCCAACACACGTCCCATTTCACAAGCTCCCTGGCTCTGAGCAATGGCAGGACGTCTGAGATGGAGAACAGTTCATTCTCTGGATTGGGTATCCTGGAAATACCTTCATGGTCAGTGCTGTCATGTTGCTCTACGTAGCTTGTGCTACAGCCAGGGCTGTGCTGGTGCCAAGCAAAAACTATTAGACACAGTGTATCTAAAGACACTGCTTTATCCAAAATTAGAATATAATATCTTTTAAATATGAAACTTATGTTTAACATCTCTTGACATGATCTTTATTCAAAGTTTGCCTCAGTGATCTTTACCGTGGATGACTGAATTTTGAAGACAGACAGACACACACACACACACACACACACACACACACACACGCAACATGCCTCTATCTTTATAGCCTGTTCATATTCATTTTTACCAGAGTTAGTTTTTTTCTAGTTAGAGAACTGAGTCAAGGAAACCATCTCTGCACTTAATAGACCTGTTGTCCAACCTACAAACACCATATGTGTCTCAGTATACTTGCACACTATTATAGGAAAATTCTGTTGATTACCCATGAATCAGACTTATGCTTTCTTTCCCCACTATGGCTTGCTATGTTTTTATTTTCTTCAATGAATTTCAGAGGTACTATTATAAGGGATGTATAATAGAAAGAGGAATTCTTTCATTTAATTATTTTGATTGTAATAGACACAGAGATGATATAATATACCAGCCCCAAAACATTTTCAGTGTTTCTGAAACATATGTAGTGGACTGCATACAGAAATACCAACAGTATTTCAAACTTAGGTAATATACCACTTTTGAAAGCCAATTACTTATTACTAACATAGATGCTGTGGCTATTTCAAAAAAGAAACATTAAACAAATTGAAGCTATACTTTCAGAGAGGCTGTGTTTTAAGAATTGAAAGATTAAATGAAAGTCTTGTCTAAATGGTCTCCTTTAAAATTATGGCAGATTTCCAGCAGATGAAAGAGATAAAAATACTTATTAGATCTGAGTAGAAATACACAGCTTTAAAGCAATGAGTAAAAGCCAACTTTAAAGTCAAGGCATTCTAAGCATTTCATTAAAACTTCAGCCACTGGATTTGTTAATGACATAGGTAACTTCAAAAATTCTCTTTGCCTACCAGACCTCCAAGAGTTATCTGTCACACAGGATCCAGCAGTTTTGCCTAGGCTTTAACTTAATTTTAAAAAGTGAACGTAAATGTCCTCTGGTAAGAGTGAATTAGTAAGTCACAGGTAAAGGTGAGAAATTCAGCCACAAAAAAAAGAAAGAAAGAAAAGGAAAAACAGAAAGGCAGGGGGAGAGAGAGAGAGAGAGAGAGAGAGAGAGAGAGAGAGAGAGAAAGAGAAGAACAGCATATGAGAAATATCATTCAACATCATTTTTGCCCTCCCCCCCCCATAATCTCTACCGCACAAACTTGCACTCACACACCCATAAAAAAGTGATACATATTCCTGGTAGGGTTGCCATTTTCTGGAGGGAAATGGAGGAGGATTGGATAGGGAGAGGAGACTGGAACAAGAGCAGGGAGGGGAAACTTCAGATTGGGATATAGTATATGAGAGAATAAACAAAAGATAAAACGATACATAAACTTGTTTACTAGATTCTACCATTAGTTGATCAATATACATTTTTAATTGTGATTCTCTATGAGGTTTCTACATTTCTCATCTGACAAAATTAATGTGTTTGTTTTCTGAGGATTTTCACAACAAAAACCACAACTAATGGGTCCTTAAAATAACAGAAAAGGATATACACCAGAGAAGTGAGCTATCTGAAGATTTTCAGTTACCCCTTCTTTCATGCAAATCCAATCTTCAATGTTCACCCTCCAGTTTATAGCAGAACACTTTCTGTGATCCCCTTTCCTCTCTGCCTCAATTTCCAGCCAATCACATACTTTTTCCGACCTTTCTTCCCAGTCATTCATTTGTCTCAATCCCCAACTCCAGCAGGCAACCAAGCCTGCCAGAGAAGCAAGTAGGCCATTGAAACAGGTAGGAGAGTTCAGATTTTTAATCTCTCTCCTCCCCTCCAAATCCAGTCACTGAATTTCATCTCCAGATCTGTTGCAGACTATGTATTGTGACCTCTCTTTTAGTGACCTCTCCTCAATCTCTGTCCACATTTCAGAGGACTAAGCATATGCTGCTTTCTTCCCTCCCTTGGGCCCCCTTCTGCCCCTTCTATTCACCCACATTCTTAGGTATCAGATCCAAATACCCAGAAATATATTTTACATGGAACCCCCAGTGGCCACACCTAGATGGATCCCAGAAGCATTTCCTACCAGACAACACAAAGTCAACAAATTATCCTAAGAACTAGAGATGACAACAGAAACCAAGGAAAAAAATACATACCCAACAAAGACAAGACAAGAAATAAGCAACTAGCATTTTAATTATTCCATTAGACCCAGATGCTTAGATACTTGTATAAAATACAGTCAGGAAAATATGTCCCTACTATAGCCCAACAAATGTACTACAGTAGACCCTGAGGAGTGGAATTAAGCTGAAGCACAATATAAGCAGCTCAACCTAGACAATATTAATATGATAGAGGTCCTTAAAAAGAAAATAGGTAAACTCACTAAAAAATAAAAATCTGTAAAAACAAGAGTAGACTAAGATCAGAAAGAAGGAGAGGAGGACCTCCCCTATCAGTGGACTTGGGGAGGGGCATGCATGCAGAAAGGGGAGGGAGGGTGGGACCGG
>REGO01000185.1:2843026-2882023 GCA_010120015.1 Rhombomys opimus | reverse complement strand
AAAAGTTAAATAAAAAATTAAAAAAATAAACTGCAAAAAAAAAAAAACAAAAACAAGAGTAGAAGGAAACGAATAAAACATTTTAGGACCTAAAAGTGTAAATAGAATCAATAAAGCAAACCTAAACTAAGGGAAATCTGGAAAGAAAAAAGAAAAATCAGAAAGTTGAACAGAAAACTGAGAGGCAAGTCCTACCAACAGAGTAAAAGATATGAAAGAGAAAATTCTAGGCATTAAAGATGAGATAGAAGAAATGAATACCTCAGTTAAAGAAATGTAAAGTCTAAAAAAATTCAGACAAAAAAATCCATTAAATTTGGGACACTATGAAAACACAATATCTATAAAATATAAGAATAGGAGACATAATCCAGATCAAAGGCAAAGAAAATATTTGAACAAAATCATAGAAGAAAACTACCCTAACTTAAAGAATTAAGTACTTACTAAGAAGGTACAAGAAGCACAGAGAACATCAAACAGTCTGGAACAGAACAAAATTTTTATTACTACATAAAAATAACAAAACACTAAGTGTATAGACGAAAGGAAGAACATTAACAGCATCAAGGGAAAAAGACCTAGTAACTCATAAAAGCAGAGTTTTTAGAATAAAACTTGACTTCTCAATGAAGACTCTGTAATTCAGAAGGATCTGGAAAAATGCTCTACAACGTCTAGACCATAGATGCTAGCCCAGACTACTATGCCTAGCAAAAACTTCTAATCACACGGAAAAAAAAAAAAAAAAAAACAACAGAGAATTAAAGATATTCCATTATAAAACCAGATTTAAGTAGTATCTCCTTACACGTCTAGCCCTACAGAGGAAAAATATTTCAATACACAAGAAAACACACACAAAAAATATTACCAGGCAAATCAAAAGAGGGAGAAACACACACACACACACACACACACACACACACACTGATAATGTAATCCACCATATAGACAAGCTTACAAACAAGCTGAAGAAAGTGAAGAAGATCTATACCAGTAATTAGCAACACACCTAAAAGTATTCAAGGGCAAAATAAAGAAATCAGACCCAAAAGAAATAGATGTCAAGAAATCATCAAATGCAGGGGTGAAATCAATAAAGTAGAACCAAACAAACAAAAACACAGTACAAAGAATCAGCAAAACAAAGAGTTGGGTCTTTGAGAAAAAAATAAGACTGACAACCTTTATCCAAATTAATTAGGAAGCATAGAGAAAAATATACAAATTACAAAAATTAAAGTTAAAAATGGGACATAAGGGAAAAATGCAGAAATCCATTGAATTATAAGGTCATACTTTAAAATTCTGAAATCAATCCCCAACAAAATTACAGCACAGTTTTTCACAGATCTTGAAAGGACAATTATCAGTTTTGTACAGAAACATTAAAAACAAACAGGATAGCTAAAGTAATCATGAATAATCAAACAACTGATGGAGATACCAACAACAACTTTCAATTCTACTTTAAAGCTATAGTAGTGAGAACAGCATAGCACTGGCAATAAAAAACAAGCATGTCAATTGATGGGATCCAATTGAAGTTCCAGACATAAATCAAATCTGTACATCTATGGACACCTGATCTTTGATGAAGAACCCAGAAATATGCATTAGAAAAAAGACAGTATTTTCAGCAAATGGTCAAATTAAATGGCTTCTTGTAGAATAATCCAAATAGATCCATATGTATCATCTGTACAAAACTCAACTCTAAAAGGATCAAAGACCACAACCTATGATCATATACACTGAATTCAATAGAAGAAAAAGTGGGGAATAGCCCTGAACTCATTAGCACGGAAAAAGACTAACATGAATAGAACAATTAAGGCTCTTATCAAGGCTACGGGTTGTTTCCTACAAAATTACAACAAGGCTTTATTGCTGAAAACAACTCACTGAACACTGCCTTGAGAAGTCAAGCCAGTCCTGAGATACAGCCTTCACCACTACTGACTAGTATTCTAGATAGTAGAATGTATCCTGTATCCAACCAAAGGATAAAAGTAGAAGCCAACTGATCCACAAACCCTTTGATCTATAATAGCAATGTATGCTATGGCAATGGAAGCATGAACCTTGAGGGTGTAAGCGAGCAGCATCTCATTTGATTTAAGCCCCACTGTACAAGATGATGCAATTTGCAACACTATTTGGTTGATCAAGATCTTGAGACTAGATAAAGCAGGGACCCAGGAGAAAACCAAATACTACTGTTTTGCAAAAGGCACACAACATTATGATGACTCCTATTGACATTCTTTTACTCTTAGATCAGCATATGCTGCTTGTTTCAGCAGTAGATGGCTGAAAAACACAGAGAAATTCAATAGCGTCTTCGAAGGTTCATTGTCTCAGAATGTCATGTCAAGGATATTCTGGATTTTTTGTTTTGTTTTTCTTTAAAATTTAATTTAATTTATTTATTCATTTAATTCTTTGGTGTTTTATTTTTTCATTTTAAGTTTTACCCTACTGGTTTCACTTAAAATTTAAGTGTTCTGGTTTTCTGTTTTTATGGGATTCCTGAATGACAGTGAGCCTTTGCTTCTGTATCTTTTGCTTGTGCCTTTTCTTGGGTGTTTCTTTCCTTCTGTTTGTTTCGTTCAATTCTGTTTTGTTTTTTGTTTGTTTGTTTGTTTTCTTTTCTTTTATTATCTCCTAGATGTCTATTTGTTTTAAAATGAGAAACAGAAAAGGGTGGATCCAGATAGGATAAGAGGAGGAACTGGAAGATATAGAGGAAGCAGAGTCATAGTCAGAATATATTATATGAAAGAAAAACTATTTCAATGAAGAAAAAAAGTTTCCTCTCATTGCCCTGGCTGTGTCTGTGTGTGTGTGTTTAATTTAAATTTTAATACAATCATGCTCTGAGAGGTATGGAAAAACTTCCATCCAGCATCTCTGGGTGTGGGCATGCCCTGTGTCCCTTGGCAGATGCATGTGTCACTCTAGCCTGCCTCTCTCTTAGTATTAAATTCTGTGCCTTTTACAATGGTATTATTCTTTGGATTTAATCCTTAACACTTACACATGCTGACCTCACTTGAAGTTGATTACATCTGTTTAATTATACTTAGGAAAGGTCATTTCCGAACAAGAGTCAAATCCACAGATTCTAGATAGCAAGAATTTAGAAAATGTGTGAAGGATAGGGACATATTTCAATTCAGAATATCAGTTCAATATGAATGTCATTTAAAACTGACAATGTGCTTCAAATATTACATGAAACGCAAGCATGCAACATATTTTACTTGAAATTGAGTGTCCCAAGAAAGCATATTCCTAAAGGAAAAAAAATCAATTTTCAGCATAACCTCATTAATTTATACAAGTTGTTGAAGACTGACAAAGAAGAGTCTCAGCATCTCCTCCCATACCCTCAGGGGTAGAGTCTTTCAGAGGGCCCCTGTGGAATGCTCTTGTCCTGTTCCCTGTCTTCTCCTACTTCTGATGTCTATACTGTTTGCCCTTCTGAATGAGGTTTCAGCCTCTTCCCTAGGGTCCTCTTTAGACTCTTCAGAACTATAGACTTTAATACGTTTAACCTATGTTACATGGCTAATATCCACTTATAAGTGAGTATATATAATTTCTGTCTTTCTGCTTCTGGATTACTTCACTCAGGATGATCTTTTCTAGATTCCACAATTTGCCTGTAAATTTCAAGATTTTCTGTTTTTTTTTTGTTTTGTTTTTTATTTTTTATTAATTACACTTTATTCATTTTGTATCCCCCCATAAGCCCATAATCACCCCTCCTCCCCTCCTGATCACATCCTCCCTCCCCTTTCTGCATGCATGCCCCTCCCCAAGTCCACTGATAGGGGAGGTTCTCCTCTCCTTTCTGATCTTAGTCTATCAGTTTCTGTTTTTAATTCCTGAGTAGTATTCCATCGGGTAAATGTACCACATTTTCTGTATCCCCTCCTCAATTGAAGGACATATAGGTTGTTTCCAGATTCTGGCTATTACAAATGAAGCTTCTATGAACATAGTTGAGTAAATGTCCTTATTGAATGGTGGGGCAACTTTTGGGTATATGCCTAGGGGTGGTATAGCTGCATCTTGAGGAAGCACTATTCCTAATTGTCTGAGAAAGTGCCAGATTGATTTACAAAGTTTGCATTCCCACCAGCAATGGAGGAGGGTTCCCATTTCTCCATATCTTCTCCAGCATGTGTTGTTACTTGAGTTTTTGATCTTAGTCATTTTGATGGGTGTGAGGTGAAATCTCAGGATTGTTTTTATTTCCATTTCCTGAATGACTAAGGATGTTGGTCATTTCTTTAAGTGTTTCTCTGCCATTCGATATTCCTTTTATAAGAATTCTCTGTTTAACTCTGTACCCCATTTTTAAATTGTACTATTTGGTTTGTTGGTATTTAACTTCTTTTCTATGCATGGTAGAGATTTTACAAACCAAACCAAACCAAACCAAACAAAGGAACAAAAGACATATTCTTAGGCTACTCAACCCCCACCCTTTTGAATGAACTATGGGAATTAAGCATGAAGCAGGATACTAAGACTGAATTATGAGATCTATTAAGCTGGGAACACATGTCTTTAAACAGGTGCATATCTTCTACATTAAATCAATTTGTTTTCTGTTCTCCAGAATGACTTCCAGTTTCTATTATCATTTCCAAAGCTATTTCAGGAACTCTGACCTGCATCTCATCAATTACTGGGGTAACAGCTCTCCGTTCTGTTTTGATGGTGTGAGTTGGTGGTGCACGCAGTGTCTCAGCACGTATTTAGGCTCGCTACCTTGTTAATAGCAGTAACATGAAGCATATTTAATTCTATTCCTCCTCCATCGGACAGCGTACTCATTATTCACACACTCTCTCACATATTTTGAGCAATTTCATAATAATCTATAAACATTTAGGAAGAATTCAAACAAGAACTTAACTCCCAAGAATAAATGAAGCAAAGAGGAGGAAAGTTTTATTATATACTGACACAATTATTTAGAGAATGTATTTCTGAATTTAAGTACCAGGACAATTCAAAGGTTTCACGCTTTTTTTTTTTTTTAATTTCAGGCTCTTCTTTTACTGTTTATTTATTATTGCAATTTATTCACTGTCTATCCCAGCTGTCGCCTCCCTGCCCCCTGTCTCCTCTACTCGCACCACCCTCCCGTTTCTCCCTCTATGCCCATCACCTAGTCCATTGACAGGGGAGGTCCTGCTTCCCTTCTCTCGCAGCCTATCATTTCTTACCATGGCTGGCTGCATCATCTTCCGCTGTGGTCTGGCAAGGATGCATCCCCCAGCGAGAGGTGATCCAAGAGCTGGTAACTGAGTTCATGTCAGAGACAGCCTATGATCCCCTTACTAGACTGAGCAGCCTATGAGCTTCATCAGAGCAGGGAGTCTAGGTACTCCCTATGCATGGTTCTTGGTTGAAATATCGGTCTCTGCTGCCCCCCCCCCCGGGCCCAGGTTTTTTGGCTCTGTTGGTCTCCTTGTGGAGAATCTCTTCCCCTCCAACTCTTTCTATCCCCCCTTCTTCCATAAGTTACCCTGCATCTGGGAAAGGCAAATAAAAACAACCGTGAGATTCTACCTCACACTCCTCAGAATGGCTGAGACAAAAAACTCAAGGGATGATACATGCTAGAGAGGTTGTGGAGAAAGGGAAAACCTCCTCCATTGCTGGAAGGAATGTAATCTTGTAAACAATTTTGGAAATCAATCTGGCACTTTCTCAGAAAATTAGGAATAGTGCTACCTCAAGATCCAGCTACGGCTGGGATACAAAGTGAATAAACTGTAATTAAAAAATAAATTAATTTTTAAAAAAGATCCAGCTATACCACTCTTAGGCATATATCCAAAAGATGCCCCACAAGGACATTTGCTCAACCATGTTCATAGCAGCTTTATTCATAATAGCCAGAATCTGGAAACAACCTAGGTGCCCCTCAATGGAGGAATGGATACAGAAAGTGTGATGCATTTACACAATGGAATTCTATTCAGCAATTAAAAACAAGGAAATAATGAAATTTGCAGGCAAATGGTGGGAACTAGAAAAAAATCATCTTGAGTGAGGTAACCCAGAAGCAGAAAGACACAAATGATATATACTCACTTATTAGTGCATATTGGCCATATAATATAGGATAAACATATTAAAATCTATAGCCCTAAAGAAGCTAGACAACAAGAAGGACCCCAGGGAAGATTCTTAATCCTCATTCAGAAGGGCAAACAGAATAGACATCGGAAGTAGGTGAATACAAGGAACAGGACAAAGGCTTTCCAAAGATAACCTCTGAAAGTTTCTGCCCACCAGAGTATCAAAGGAGATACTGAGAGTCACAGCCAAATTTTGGGCAGAGTGCTGGAATCTTTATGGAAGAAGCAGGAGAAAGAAAGACTGGGAGGGGACAGGAGCTCCACAAGGAGAACAATAGAGCCCCAAAACCTGAGCTCAAGGGGGCCTACAGAGACCAACACTCCAACTAAGGACAATGCAGGAGACCTAGACACCCTATTCAGAGAAAGCCCATTGGCTACTCAGTTTCCAGTTGGTTTCCCAAGTAAGGGGGAACAAGGGCTGTCCCTGACGTGAACTCAGTGGCTGGCTCTTTGAGCACCTCCCCTTGGGCGGGGGGCGGAGGCGGGGTGCAGCCTTGCCAGGCCACAGAGGAAGATGATTCAGCCAGCCTTGATGAAACCTGATAAGCTAGGGTCAAATAGAAGGGGAGGAGGACCTCCCCTATCATTGGACTAGGGAAGGGGCATAGGAGGAGAAGAGGGAGGGAGAGTGGGACTGGGAGGAGACAAAAGAGAGGCCTGCAGCAGGGAAAAAAAGTGAATCAATTGTAATAAATAAATACATGAATAAGATTAAATTTTAAAAAAAGTTAAGAGAAAAAAAGAAAAGGCCATAGATAGATTCAAATGTACAAGTGTTCAATATTGCTTAAGTTTATGTGTTGTTCATCTAACAAACCACAGTTGATGTTGGGATTAAAGTAGAAGTGGGTAGAAAGAGAAAATCAGCCTTGTGATTATATAACACAAGCAATCTTTAGTTTTATGTTTAATTTGAGAATTGTGTATCTAAGAGTGTTTTTCATTGATACAAACCTCTTATAGTTTTCATTCTACAAATATCAAAATGTCTTTCCTGTTAATTATTTCTCATTAAACAGTTAGAAAGCTAGGGAATAATTCCCTTGTCCATACTAATTTTTACATGCTTCATTACTGACTGATAGATTCCAAATAGTAAAGCAAAATGAAGATGGAATATCCCACGTTCTAAAAGATGGCCAAATCTGCACTAATTGCTACTTATTTTAGGTTACTAATACAAACAAGCCAGGAGCACGTGAGGTAAATTGCACTAACTTAAAGGAACTGCCTCATTTTTCATGCAAACTGCCTCAAATTTTGTGTCTAAAAATAATACTTTGAATGACTAAAAATACCAGTGAGTCAAACTGCAGGAAATGTTGATTTAGATTGCTGCTTGTTGTGTCTCTGCATTTCAAATAATGTAAGTGGGGGAAAAAATTCCACGGAACTGACGAAACAACAATGTGAACTTTTAGAAAGACGTTATATGTCATGGTGGAAAATGCACTTTTTTTTTTTTCACTGTGCACTCTTTCCAGTTTACCTGAAGTTTATTTAGTTATAATCATATAGTGAACGCTCTGTTGCTTACAAGTTTTTCCTCAGCATAATTATAGTTTTGACAATTCTTTGAAGTTCTGTCCCATGTATGTAATTTTTTTTTTCTATTCTGGGAAATATTACACTATGGGAGAATGCCCTAGTCTATACAGAGTAACCTGTATAAACTAGAAATTTGAAACATTTCAGCTTTTTTTTTTGGTAGTCTCCCATATGTTTTTTTGTTTGTTTGTTTGTTTGTTTTAACTTAGTGGTGGGCTCTTTGACCTCCCTCCTTCCCCAAGGGAGGAACAGCCTTGCTAGGCCACAGAGGAGGACATTGCAGCCAGTCCTGAAGATACCTGATAAGCTAGGGTCAGATGGAAGGGGAGGAGGACCTCCTCCCCTATCAGTGGACTTGGAAAGGGGCAGGGAGGAGATGAGGGAAGGAGGGTGGGATTGAGAGGGAATGAGGGAGGGAGCTACGGCTGGGATACAAAGTAAATAACCTGTGATTCATATAAAAAATAAAATTATAAAAAAGAAAAGAAAACGCACTTTCACAGGAAACATTCTTGTCTTCTATATGTGAGCAGAGAAAATTCACAACAGGGCTTGTGCTCTCTTTGCCTAGAATTTTGAAATGTTCATTATCGGCTTACAAGGTCAATATAGGTCTTACCCTTGTACTAATTAATAAAGATAACTAACAAGTGGCCCATAAATGCATGTGCCTGCTCCTCCTCTATGGAGGCCATGTAGTAGTTTTGGGGGTGAGGTGGCCTGAAACCAGCTTCCTTTTATAACTATGATGATCAAGATTAATCTTGTTGCTGGCGATCTCCAATGTCCTCAAAGGGTTGAGGCAAATTCCTGGTAAGAGACCCACAACCTAGCATGTCATGAGTTCCTTGGTTTCACTTAAAGTGATTCTCACAAAATGATACACCAGACCAAGTTTTTGGTAAGTCTTCTCATACTTGTGAGGTGTCTCCAAGATACAGGTTTAAAGGTTTGAAAAACCGCACTGTAGAGAGCCTCTATTAAGATTTAGTATCTCTCTGGGTTTGTTTTTAAATAACTTAGAAGGCTGAACTCTTTGGTACAATGAAGTAATGGTCAATAGGATTCTATTTAAAGTAATGATGCCAAAAGTTAAAGAATCAAAAGTCAAACTTCAAAACCAGTGAGCATATTCCCTTGAATATTACTTTAATGAAACTCAAGCCAAATTTTTTTAATGTTTTATTTTTTTATTATTATTTTTTACACTTTATTCACTTTGTATCCCCCCATAAGCCCCTCCCTCCTCCCCTCCTGATCCCACCCTCCCTCCCCCTTCTTCATGCATGCCCCTCCCCAAGTCCACTGATAAGGGAGGTCTTCCTCTCCTTCCTTCTGATCTTAGTCTATCAGATCACATCAAGAATGGCTGCATTGTCATCTTCTGTGGCCAGGTAAGACTGTTCTCCCCTCAGGAGGAGGTGATCATAGAGCAGGCCTATCAGATTGTATCAGAGGCAGTCCCTCTTCCCATTACTATGTAACCCACTTAGACACTAAACTTCCATGGATTACATCTGTGCAGGGGTTCTAAGTTATCTCCATGCCTAGTACTTGGTTGGAGTATGGGTCTCTGGGAAGACCCCTGTGTTCAAATCTTCTAGTTCTGTTGCTCTCCTTGTGGGGTTCCTGTCCTCTCCATAACCTACTATTTCCCACTTCTTACATAAGATTCCATGCCCTCTGCCCAACAGTTGGCCATAAAGTCTCAGCGTCTACTTTGATAGTCTGCAGGGCAGAGCCTTTCAGAGGCCCTCTGTGGCAGGTTCCTAGGTTGTTTCCTGCTTTCTTCTTCTTCTGATGTCCATTCTCTTTGCCTTTCGGGATGGGGATTGAGCGTTTTAGTCAGAGTCCTCTCTCTTGATTAGTTTCTTTAGATGGACAGATTTTAGGTTTATCATGAAAGTCCAGAAGTAAAAGTTTAAAAAAGCAAAAATTGATTATTTGCATTTTAATTTTGACATATCTTTTTAAAAATTTATTTATTTTACTTCCCAATAGTAGCCCTCCACCCCCCCATCTCCTTTAGTCACACCCTCCTTTCTTCTTCCCTGCTATTTGCCTCCTCAAGTCCTCAAGAAGTGGGCGCCCTCTTCCCTTACCAAC
Source organism: Rhombomys opimus (assembly GCA_010120015.1). Classification (NCBI taxonomy): domain Eukaryota; kingdom Metazoa; phylum Chordata; class Mammalia; order Rodentia; family Muridae; genus Rhombomys; species Rhombomys opimus. Next base: position 2,872,196 of record REGO01000185.1, on the reverse strand, counting down.
TGGCCACAGACTTTGCATGTCCCTCTGGGCCCTGATTTGTTGGCTCTGTTGGTCTTCTTGTGATGCTTCACTGTTCCATAAGACTCCCTGCATTGTGCCCAAAGTTTGGCTGTGAGTCTCAGCATCTGCTTCAATCCTTTGCTGGGTGGACTGTTTCAGAGGACATCTAAGATAGGCTCTTGTCCTTTTCCCTCCCGTCTATTGCTCCAGGTATCTTTTCTATTTGCCATTCTGAATGAGAATTAAACATCCTCCCTAAAGTCAAACCAGACACTCAAGGACAATTGATTTTGAAAAAGAATAATAAAAACTGCATATTACTGGCATATAAACAGAACGATGGATCAATGGAACGGAATAGAAGACTGATTTTTGACAAAAATGAAAAAAAAAAAAAAAAAAAAAAAGATAGTTTCTTCAACAAATGTTGCTGGTCTAACTGGAAGTCTACATGTAGAAAAATGCAAATAGTTCCATATTTATCACCCAGCATTAATGTATACTCAAAGTGTATCAAAGACCTCAATGTAAAAAAAGACACTCTAAATCTATTAGAAGAAAAAGTGGGGAAGAACCTTGATCTCATTGGCACATGTGACAACTTCCTGAAGTGAACACCAAGAGCTCAGGCTCTAAGTTCAACAATCGATAAATGTGACCTCATGAAACTGAAAATCTTCTGCAAAGCAAAGGACACTGTCAATAGAACAAAACAACAGCCTACAGACTGGGAAAAGATCCTCACCAACACCACATCTGACAGAGAGCTAATATATAAATCTATAAAAAAAAACTCAAGAAATTAAACACCAACAAACCAAATAATCCAGTTAAAATGGGTATAGAACTGAACAGAGAATTTTCAACTGAGGATTATAGACTGGAGGAGAAACACTTAAAGAAGTGCTCAACATCCTTAGTCATCAGGGAAATGCAAACCAAAATGACTCTGAGATTCCATCTTACACCTGTCAGAATGGCTAAGATAAAAAACTCAAGTAACAGCACATTCTGGTAAGGATTTGGATAAAGGGGAACACTCTTCTATTGATAGTGGGAGTGCAAACTTGTTCAACCACTTTGGAAATCAATCTGGCACTTTCTCAGAAAATTGGGAATGGTTATACTTCAATACCACTACTGGGCATATACACAAAAGATGTTACAGCATATAACAAGGACATTGGCCCAGCTATGTTCATAGTGGCTTTCTTTGTAATATCCAGAAACTAGAAACAACCCAGATGTCCCTCATCTGAAGAATGGATAAAGTAACTGTGGTACATCTACACAATGGAACACTATTCAGCTATTAAAAAAAGGACATCATGAAATTTTCCAAGAAATGGATGGATCTGGGAAAGATCATACTGAGTGAGGTAACCCAAACCCAGAAAGACACGCATGGTATGCATTCACTCATAAGTGGATATTAGCCATACAATACAGGATAACCATACTATATCCCACAGACTTAAAGAAACTAAGTAACTTATATCTTAATTTCTGTTAACTTAGTAATTAAGTAACTAAGTAACTTATATCTTAATTTCTTATATCTTGACTTATATCTTAATTTCTGTTTTAAAGACTTGAAAAGACAATGGTGTGGGTGAGGGAGAAATACAATTCCCCTTCCTCACTTCATGCCAACTGCAGCAGTCAGGAGAACTGGCACCTAGATTATGAGAATAAGATAGTTATCCCTGCCATCCACCAGCTGCACCACTCAGGAGAGGGGTTCCTGGACCTCCCCGGGGCAGGAGAGTAGAGGGAGGCGTAGTTGTGGAGGTTGCAGGTGAGCTGCCTTCGAGATAGTGAGTACATGAGGGCTGGCCTTGCCACTTCTCTCTCATGCAGTGAAGTGGACAGGAGATGCTCTATCTCCCCTGGCCCCTTACCACCTGCAGCAGGCAGGAGAGCAGGCCTTGCCCCTCTCCTGGGCAGGACAATAGAGCTGCTCTGCTGTCATGGGCACCGGTGAGTTGGCCCTGGGGGCAGGAGAACAAGAGAGGTGGCTCTGCCTCTTACTGACTGTGGCACTGGATGGGGCAATGCTGGAGAGCTCACAATGGTGGTGTTGGGGAGAAGATCTCAGCTACAACCAGGCCCAATTCAAGGGCTTTGGGTTGGCCCAACCCCACCTCTCTCTCATCCATAAACTGCTGGAGCACAGGAAGAGGCAGGTCCTGTATATCTAAAGCTTTAGGATCTTCATGACACAGAGAAACAACAGGATATCCAAGATGACTTCTAGTAAGAATCCAGTATTGATATAACAGCAGAAACCAGAGGACCCGACCCAGACCAATGACTTATTGTAATGAACCTTTATGGGTAAAAAGTGTGGAGAGAAAGGTATACTGTGATAAATTACAGCCTCAACAATGATTTTTTTTTCTTCTGTCTGTCTCTCTGTCTGTCTTCTTTTGTGGGAAGAGGTGGCAATTGCAGAAGTCATATGAAAGGACAGAGAGATGGGTTCGATTAGGGTTCATGATGGTAAATTTACAAAGAATCAATGGATCTATTTACATGTAGATATCAAGTTAGACCAGCACCAGTTTTTGAAGATGCTCTTTTTTCCATTGTATAGTTTTGGCTTTTTTTTTGTCAAAAATATGGTGTCCATAAGTGTGTGAGTTTATTTCTGGGTCTTTTATTGGATTCCATTGATCCACCAGAATGTTTCTATGCCAGTAGCATGCAGTTTTCATTACTATTGTTCTGTAGTACAACTTGAGATCATAGAGCCTACCACAGAGGGCCTCTGAAAGACTCTACCAGCAGGGAATTAAAGGAGATGCCCAAACTTTGGGCAGAGAACAGGTACTCTTATGAAAGAAGGGGGAGATAGAAAGACTTGGAGGGGATAGGAGCTCCACAAGGAGAGCAAGAGAACCAAAATATATAGGCCCACAGGTCTTTTCTGAGACTGATAATCCAACCAAGGACCATACAGAGAGATAACCTAGAACCCCTGCACAGATGTAGCCCATGGCAGCTCAGTGTCCAAGTGGGTTCCCTAGTAAGAGAAACAAGGATTGTTTCTGACATGAACTCAATGGCTGGTTCTTTGATCACATTCCCCAGAGAGGGTACAGCCATACCAGGCCACAGAGGAAGACAATGCGGACAGTACTGATGAGACCTGATAGAATAGGGTCAGATGGAAGGGGAGGAGTACCTCCCCTATCAGTAGACTGGAGAAGGGGCATGGGAGGAGAAGAAAGATAGAGGGTGGGATTGGGAGGGGATGTGGGAGGAGGCTACTGCTGGGATACAAAGTGAATAAATTGTGATAAATAAAAAAATTAAAGAAAAATCAAAAAATATATTCATATTAAAAATTCATCTAAAAAGAGAATCAATGAAAAGTTCAATAAAAAAATTCTTGAGAAGAGAGGTTCCTAATGACAGGCTGATGGAACTTGATTTTTCAGAGCATTATCAAAATGTCACTGTGGAAAGCAGTGGTGGTTGCCATGGAAAATGTTATCATGCCTTGTGTTAGGTGAAGTCAATTGTGAGGGGTCATATATCCCCAATAACCATCCCCCAGCTTCCTGTTCCCAACACCATAAGAAACCCACAGATTCCTTAACTCTCGGTTTCAAAAGTGTTTCAACAAATGAAAGCAAAAGCTAAATGTCTAAAAATAGGTAATAAACTATTTCTAACAGCAACTCAATGACTGGCTCTTTGACCTCCCCACCCCACAAGGGAGGAGCAGTCCTGTTAGGCCACAGAGGAGGACTTTGCAGCCAGTCCTGAAAATACCTGACAAAACGGAGTCATATGAAAGTGGAGGAGGTCCTCCCCTATCAGTGGACTTGGAAAAGGGCAGGGAGGAGATGAGAAAGGGAAGGAGGGTGGGATTGGGAAGGGAATGAGGGAGTGGAATACAGCCGGGATACAGAATTAACAAAATGTAACTAATAAGAAAAATAAAATAATAATTTAAAAAAACAGGTAATAATTAATTAAATTATGATGTTTCCCTGTAGTGTATATTAGCTTTTGAAGGAGTTTTATTAACACAGAAAAATTTTCTTGATCTGAAATGAAATGTGAAAAAAATAAAACACTGTAACAATTGCATTAGTTTTCTAAGGCTGCCAGAGAGAATATTGCAAACATGGTCTTCACAATTTTGGAGGCTAGAAAGTCAAGATAAATGAATCAGCAAATCTGGTTTATGCTCAGGCCTCTTTCTCTCTCCAACTAATGGTAGCCTCTTGGTTACTCTGCCTCATGTGGACTTTCTTTTTTTCTAGAAAGATGCCAGTCATATTAAAGTGGGGCCCTGCCGTAATAGTCTGTCCTGGCTTTCTTTTTGCATCTGCAATAAGATTTAGAAGAAAACCAGCTTTGGGTAGAGAATGTATTTAGCTTACAGATTACATTCTATCATTAACAGAGCCATTGCAGAATTCAGATACACATAGTAAATTTCCAAATGGAACGAATATATGTCTTAATCATCTTTGAAACTTAATCTTTGTCATATTGCCTTCAACTGAGTAGTTCAATAACTGTGTCTAAAGACAAGGCACTAAATATCTCAAAGCTCTTCCCCATCAAGAAGACAACATACTGGTATCTCTGTTCAACTCTAAATATGTTATCTGAATTGTGTCTAATCATATTCTAATAGTGCCAAAATAATTTTTCTTAATAGTTGTTTCAAGTCCAAGGAGATTTTCACTTTTGGGAAAGTCTGTGATGGTCAGAGATGCAAGAGAAAATAAGATCTTTGTTCTGCAGCAAAAACCAGCAATCAAAAGCAAAAGGAAAGAGAGAGAAATGAAGAGACAGAAGGAAGAGGGAGCGAGGAGGGAGAGAAGAGAGAGGGAGGGAAAGGGGGAGAGGACGAGAAAGAAGGGAAGATAGAAAGATGAGTTTCTTGACTTAAAAGGTTGAGCTACTTTTTATACTATTATTTCTTATTATTGATGTAGAAGTGGAAAAGGGCAAAAGAGATGGAAGAATCACATCAGAAATAAGAGAGTAAACAGTGGGGTGAGAGCAAATAAAGAGTGTAGCAGGAAAAAAATTCAGGCATTTCACCATAACATCTCAATTTCTGAAAATTTCTACATTCTATAAGTATATGTAATGTGTCATTCTATGAGGATTAGACTAAATAGAATTAGTAAAAGAAAGAATGAGAAGGTGAAAAAATGTTTCACCACTCTATCTCCTTTGTGTATGTATCTGAGGTATGCTGTAAACTATGTTCATGTGCATACATATCATCCACAATTTTGGACAGTGGAGGGGCTAAAATCTGCTCAGTAAGCATGTTACAGAGTAATTAACCTAGGTCCTTGACATGTCCTTCCTACAGAACAGTGATTCTGTGCCTTTTTAGAATACTGCTTATTTTCTTTCCTCCCTGGCATAAGTCCTATTTCTCTTATGTTCCTATATGTCTGACTCTCATTTTCTGTTCCATACATAAGTGACATCAATTATTGTTTTTTTCTCTGTTTCATTTTTTTTTCTTTATTTTTTTATTTTAGTTCCTTCCACAAAGTTGTAAATGGTAGCAACTCATGTTTTTCAAAAACTGGCAATAAAATAGTCACTATATATTTTATTTAATTTATATAGTTATAATATTTTATGTAATTACATTACTTATGTGATACACTATCATAAAATGGAATCTTAGTCTTGCAAAAATTTGAAATATTGCCATTTAAACATACACATGTCTATATATACTTGAAAATTTATCCACTGCTAAGTAGTAATAATTTTGCAATGACTCTGATAGTAGAGTTATATCTTCAAGGTAATGATTTATTGATTTCAGTTTTATGAAAAATGTAGGAGAAGCAAACAGAGGAAAATTTTAAATTTCGGGATTTCAACACTTAATGTTGTTAAAATTTCCCTAATATCCAAAACAATATGGTACATTGAATGTAATCTCTATCAACATTTCAATGATCTTTTCTCACAAAAATAAAAAATGTGATTTGAAAATCAAATGGTTCCATAAGGTTTTCTGAACAGCAAAATGATATTGAGAAGAATGAACAACATTGGAGGCATCATACTTCCCAACTTCACACTGCATTAAAATGTGTTAGTTATCAAAACAGGATGATATGAACAAAGTCAAATACACAGACAAATGAAGCACTCTGCATAGACTAGAAATGCCCCAAGCACATGTATTGAGATTATTTTTGGTAAGGCCACTGAGTAAAAAAAGGAAAAAGATTGCCTTTAAATGATGTTTCAGAGAACTGGAAATCCACATGTAAAATGATACCATTGGACCAATGGAGGAAGGGGGCTACAGCTGGGATACAAAATGAATAAACTGTAATTAATATAAAAATAAAAATTAAAAAAATTAACTCAAAACAGCTAATGACTCAAATGTAAGTTGGACTCACAAAACTCCTAAAAGAAAGCACAGGAGAAGTTGTTTGTTCTTGTCCTTGGCAGTGACTTGTGGGTATTACAGGAAAAGCAGAGGCAGCTAAAAGGAAACCAACAAACTATAGCTGCAGTAAACTAACATTTCTCTTTTCTATTTTAAATACAAGTTTTATGAACTTACCACATCAATTTATACAAGAAAAAAAGACATATAAAACTGAGGATTCGTAGGTAAAGACAGCATATTCTTGTCTTGTTAATCCTGAGTTACTTCTTTTAATATAATGATTTTTCACACACTTATTTTCTAGCAAATGTTATAATTTCTATTGTCTCTATGGCTGAAAAAAGTTTCATCGTGTGCATGCATCACATTTGCTTTTATTCTTTCATCTGTGATAGGCATCTTGACCAGGTCCATTTCCTAACTATTATAAACAGGATGATTTTTTTTATTTGGTTGTTTTTTTTTTATTTTTTAGAAACTTTCCTTCTGATTTCCACAGTTAGTTTCCATTAGTTGTTTCATTAATTTTCACTTAAGTGTAAAATTATAAGCATAGAACTAGAAAACAATAGCTCTTCATAAACATAATTTGAGGTTTAAATATGGAGTGAAACAAATCCATTTTTCTTGGGATAGACATTCCCAAATGTATGCCCTTTTGTTAACAAATTGCTAAGCCCAAGTATCGTTGCCCGGTTACTGCATGGGTTGCTACATGGGTGTGAAACCAGCTCCTGAAGCATGGTCAACCTTCTCGGGTCAGCACTCCTAAAGAGCATAGACTCTCCCAGCTGTCAGTAATGCCGCAGCTGTGGGCTGAGGTTTACACGTTCTTCCTTAATCCTGGACTTTTGCCTGACTTAAACTGGAGCATTCCTTTTGCCAACAACCACAGCTGATGATGATCAGCTGTTCATGATTCCCGCTGGACCGCTCCTGGGCCTATACCCAGAAGGCTTTGTGTCTTACCAGCGAGCAACATGCGCATGTATTTTTATCACTGTTATAGTCACAATAGCTAGGAAGTGGAAGCTGCCTAGATGTCTGGGTTGATAAATGAATAAAGAAAATATGGTACCTGTATACAGTGAAGTTTTATTCAACAGTAACAAAAAAAAATGAAATTGTGAAATTCGTAAGTAAATGAAAAGATTATCCTGAGTGAGGTGACCCGACTAACTCTTTTCCTCCATCAATTCCAGTATATCACCTCCGAGGCGAGACTACCTCTTTCTCTAAGCAGCTTGAGAGCTGCATTTCTAGGCCCCGGAGCATGTTTTTCTCTGCAGTTTCATCCCAAATAACTTTCAAACACAAGGATATTTTAAAATCTCTCTGATTTGTTCAGATTCTTGTGAGTGAATGAAAATAGATTATAGAGTAACTTCAAACATTTAAGTATTTCCTCTAATTCTTCCCCAGGAGAAGCTGAAGAGTTAAAGTGTTTCTTTAAACTGATGAAATGGAATCATCAGAACAATGAGTCAGCTCTGATTCAACCTAAGTTCCTTCCAACAAAAAGAGCTCTTCAGTCCAGTTTAGGCATCTGTGCATTATGCTACACTAAGCATGTGCATGGTAAAATTCCATTCAACTAAAATATCAGCCATAAGAAGGAACCATTTCACATTATACTAGACATAGAAAAGTGCCTTTACTAATTGATAAAGCTTTCTCAGGGGAAAATCTTACACAAAACAGTGACAAGAAAAAGCAAGACATTTTTGACTGAAAATTTGGTGTAAGCTGAGAAGCCTTCCGCCTGCTGCCGTGCTCCCTGAAAGGTCTCAGAACTACAGCTCTGTGGAGAATCCTTTGGAAAGCATTGGCATAACATTAGCACTGAATTCCAAGTTGGACATGACAATGCAATAAATAGTATCTTCATAACTGTTAAGATGATGTTTCAGATCATGACCCCATCACTCATGGTGCTGGTTCCTGGTAATTGTTTTCCCAGGAATTTTAGAAGACAAATAAGCTCATTGCTGCTATGTTGAATGACATATACCTGCCACATACGGCTGGCTGCAGCTCTTGCCAATATGTCACTAGAAATATTACCAGCCCATTTTTTATATCCTGACATCATTATTTTATGATCTGGCTTGAAAAACAGAATTGATACTTTCTGCTTCTCTAGGAAGAAAATCCAAATCTCTTGAGCTATGAACACACACATATACCTGCCACAAATCTTTAGATAATCTTTTAATGCAAAATTTCAGAATATTTTTATCCTCTGGCTACAAACTAAGTTAGAGCCAAATGATCAGTAATCACCAAACTGATCAGAAGGTCTGGGAAAGAGTGTTATCACTCTCTTTACCTGAACTATTTCTACATGTATGTTTTATAAGGAATGTTTTTCTATCTCCACCCAATTATCAGCTATATGTACAAAACCCAACTCATTTTGAAGACCGAAATTAAATATAGTGTATCTCGTAAGCCTGTTATTAACACAAATACCACAAATATGAAGGCACTCTATTTCCATTACTGTGATTGTTTGTATGTTTATTCTTCCTATCAGACCACGAAGTACTGAAAGCAGAATTCATATTTTATTCATTTACATCCCAAAGACTACTTCAGTCCTTGTCACAAAATATATTGTCAAATACAGAGAACAATGTCAGTAGCTATAAATTAGGTATTTCATGAGATCATCTTGTAGGCAGGCATACTCAGGATATCTGATGATCAAGTGTCACCTGAACCTGCTGTCAAAGACACAAAAAAACTGCGTGCTTGTTTGATCTTCCTCACCAGCCATCTCCCATCTACTAGATTGCCAGCCAGTCTACATTTGAAAGAAAACAAGGTACTATAAAGCTAAAAATATAAAAATTATGTATCTAGAGTTTGGTTTAGAAATTGGTGACTATATTTGATGCTCAAGTTATGAAAAAGATTACTTTTACTTATTTTTAAGGAAACATATTTTCAAATATTAAGGTCTACATTGCAGGTAATAACATTCCATTTATATAACTTACTATGATAACTCTATGTTCAGTCCTAGAATCAAAAGTTGAGATCGATTTTATTAATTGGTAGTAAACTATCATTAACCTTTTCATTGATATATTTAGAAAATATTAAAGGACTTAAGTATAGTCTCTGGAATTTAAAGGCCCATATTTTGAACCCATTATTTCTAGTAACTGGCTGAATAACACTGGTTATATTAGTTAATCATTTGATACCCAAATTTCCTCAAATAGCTTATGTGGACTAATAATAGTATCTAACATATGAGCCAGACATGTCTAGGTCTATGAAACGTGTTTATAACATATTATAGATGCTTAATATGATAGCAGATCACAGAGGAATAGCTCTCTGTCAACTTCTGTCTCCATAGGTTTTTGTAAAAATTCTTTCATTCATTTAGTATTCACTGAATATTTTCTCTGTGCCAGATGTACACTAATGAGATGGTTGTGAATAAGACAGCCTGTGCCATTGTGGGGTTCCTATTCTCATAAAAGATATAAAAAGATGAATAAATAGTTTTGATAGCACGGTTGTGAAAAATAACAACACTTATCATCCTGAGTGAAGTATCCTAGAAGCAGAAGACACACATGGTATATACTCACTTATAAGTGCATATTGGACATATGATATAGGATAAACGTACTAAAATCTGTACACCTCAAGAAGCTAAGCAAGAAGGAGGAGCCTGGATGACAAAATCAATCCTCACTCAGAAAGAAAAATGGGATGGAGAAAAATGGAAAACAGGACAGGAGCCTACCACAGAGGACTTCTGAAAGACTCTACCCAGTAGTGTATCAAAGCAGATGCTGAGACTCATAGTCAAACTTTGGGCAGAAAATGCAGGGAATCATATGAAAGAAGAGGGAGATAATAAGACCTGGAGAGGACAGGAGCTCCACACGGAGAGTAACAGAACCAAAAAAAAAAAAATACCTGGGCATGGGGTCTTTTCTGAGACTGATACTCCAATAGAAGACCATTCATGGATATAACCTAGAACCGCTGCTCAGATGTAGGCCATGGCAGCTCAGTAACCAAGTGGGTTCCCTAGTAATGGAAACAGGGACTGTCTCTGACATGAATTCACTGGCTGGCTCTTTGATCACCTCCCCATAAAGGGGGAGTAGCCTTGCCTGGCCACAGAGGAAGACAATGAAGCCAGTCCTAATGAAACCTGATAAGACAAGGTCAGATGGAAGGGGGAGGAGGACCTCCCTTATCAGTGGACTTGGAGAGGGGCATGGGAGAAGGAAAGGGAGGGAGAGTGGAATTGGGAGCAAATGAGAGAGTAGGCTACAGCTGGGATACAAAGTGAACAAACTGTAATTGATATAAAAATAAAAAACATAAAAAAGAGTATAGAGTCCAAGTACATTAGTCTGTATATGGTGGCTAGTGAAGATATTTGGCACATGAGTGTGGGTAAGTCATTCTATAGAACAGGGCAGAATGTAAGAAAAAGGAGACTAAAAGTCACTTTTGTAAAGCTCAAGTCATTTTGAGCTCAAACAAAGTAGTAAGCCTTCATTTCCAAATTAGAATGTGCTTACGAAAGATATCCAAAGATGAGAGAGATCTTGATGACACTAGCCTGGAAAAAGTCAGTTCTAGTGCCAACATCAATGAAAGTTCTATGGTACAATTTTTTGGGGGAAGAATGTGATATAATCTCCATATTTGAGAAATAACTTGCTACTATTTGAAGTAAATATGTTTGGCCTGGTGTTGGAAGAAAAACAGCGAAAGTAGTGATGCCAATTTTCAGAGTGTATTTTAGAAATTAGAATGCATATGGTCCTATGAGAGAAAAATGATGACTCAAAGATGATTCCTGGCTTAAGCAATAGGCAATGGTTATTCCCTAAAGAAAACAGAAACCTAAGGAGTAGCCACTTCGAAGTATTCATAATCTGTTTTTGCATATTCTAGTAAACTAATACATAGTTAAACATTGTTGTTTAATGTACCGTTGCACATGTTCATCTAAATGCATGTAAAATGTATGAACCGTAACTGTACCAGGAACAAACACTGTGACTCCAAAGTGTATCAATAACACTCAGTGACTGGAAAAGGAGAGGGCATTTCAGGTAGCATGACATTCAACCAAGGACCATGTATGGATATAACCTAGAACCTCCGCTCAGATGTAGCCTGTGGTAGCTCAGTAACCAATTGGTTTCCCAAAGTGAGGGGAACAAGGACTATTTCTAACAGGAACTCAATGAAGATACCTGATAAAACAGGATCAGATGAATGGGGGGGAGGTCCCCCCCTATCAGTGGACTTGGAAAGGGGCACAGTGGTGATGAGGGAGGGAGGGAGGGACTGGGAGGGAATGAGGGCTCGGGGCACGGCTGGGATACAGAATTAATAAAATGTAACTGATAAAAATAAAAAAAGAATAAAAAAATAAAGTAGCATGAAGGAGAGGTGACAGTGCAATCACAGAGTGTGCTGTCTGCATGCACAAGCAAAGCACAAGTCAATAGCAAAGAGATGGTGCACATTGAACGTTGCTGAAATCATGAAAAACCAGAGGTTATTGAGGAAATGGTTAGACTCAAGTGGTGGGAACACTTTGTGTGGGTCAAAGAGAAATCAGAAGATGAAAAAATGGGATCTTGACTAGACATATCTATAGAAGAATTTTACTAATTAATGAAAGCAGCAAAAACAACTGTAATGGGAAAGAGAAGAGATTAAGATAATACCGACTGAAAGGTACTTTCGAAGGCTGACGGGGCAGTATTCTCCTTGTCTAGGGAACACACTTGGCAACACAGAGTAAGCCTTACTTATACCCAGTCACCAAGCTTCTGTGATGGATAACCCAAAGCACAGGACTTTTAAAACATGTGGTCTGTCAAACCTGAGTTTTACTCTTCTACAGTTGAGACTGAAAGATATTAGTACAAACAGCATTTTAGTTAACTGGTATCATAGCAGAAAAAAAGTAAGATAATATTTCTAACCATCATTTAATGAATTGAAGGGGTTTGAAATCCACATGTCAAAACAATTACTATCTGTTAAAGACTTCCATTAGTATGACTGTAGTAATTTATTTTTGTTAATAGAAAAAATAGCATTTTGTTCATTCTGAGAAGGCTTCATAGAATCAGTTGAGTTGATTCTTGAAAAGCCACAGACTGTGATTTTTATGAATACTAAAAATTAAATTGAGTCTGATTTTTTACTCACTGTGTGTCAAAATTGCATCTTATCTAATATCTTATGAACTACATATAGCTAACACTAACTAAATGTGTTCTTAATGCTCTTATAATAAACCTAAAATATTGAGAGAAGAGTGATGCTATCAAAATATAATTGTTTCAACCTTGGAAAATAAACCATTTATTCCAAATGCAATATTTATTGATTGATAAATGGCTCATTTTCATATTGGCATTTGTGTAAAAGAAGACACAACTTTGGTAGAAAAGACAATGCAGTCAGTCCTGATGAGACCTGATAGGCTAGGGTCAGATGACAGGGGAGGAGGACCTCCCCTATCCATGAACTTGGGGAGACGCATGGGAGGAGATGAAGAAGGGAATGTGAGATTGGGTGGGGAAGAGGGAGGGGACTACACCTGGGATACAAAGTGAGTAAACTTTAAGAAAAAAATTTTAAAAAAAAGAAATTTCACTTACAATTAGCTCGTTTTAATCAGTGGCACCTGCTATGTGGGTAGTTTTTCCTCCCTTTAGAATGAAATGGGAACTCCACAAGGACCAAATATATCAGGGCATAGGGATCTTTCATAAGACTGTTTCTCCAACCAAGGACTATGTATGGATATAACCTAGAACCCCTGCTCGGATATAGCCCATGGTAGCTCGGTATCCAAGTGGTGGGTTCTCTAGTAAGGGGAACAGAGACTATTTCTGACATGAACTCAATGGGAGGCTCTTCGACACCCCCCCTGAGGGAGGAGCAGCCTTACTAGGCCACAGAAGAGGACATTGTAGCCAGTCCTGAAGAGAACTGATAAGCTAGGGTCAGATGGAAGGGAAGGAGGTCCTCCCCTATAATGGACTTAGACAGGGGCAGGGAGGAGATGAGGGAGGGAGGATGGAATTAGGAAGAAATGAGGGAGGGGGCTACAGCTGGGATACAGAGTAAATAACATGTGATTAATATAAAAATAAAATTATAAAAAAGAAGGAAATGGGACAATTTTAAGAACCAATAAAAGGGCATCTTATGAGATTGGAATGAGCTTCCTCCAGAATCATCTGGCTCTGATACCAAGCAAGCAGAGGGATAGCACTTGGTATTTTGGTCACATAGCTTTTGACAAATCTTCTGAAAACTCCAGAGAATTCTTTGCTCAGAGGAGAATTAGGTATTAAATTTAAGTTCATTTACAAAGTAAATCATCTCTAGATATGGAGATGTATCTGGGTGAAAACTTGATTAAGAAATTAAAAATGAAAGTAATGATTATTCATTTCCAGCCACGGTTCATGATAATAGAGTGAAAGCTATACTAAATCCCATGTGAGAGAGTGAGCATGACAGGTATGAGTACTATGCTCTTGGTTTGGTGCTGTGTTAATAATAGTATTACCCTCTCTGTACCCTGCAGTAAGAGTGATACTGTTTTACCACCTACCTTTAATAACCATTTTTTACCCTTCCATTCCTCACACCCAGCGTAGCACTCATAAACTCTGCCCTATAATCCTTCTTTGATCCTGAATCTTTTCCTTGAATCTAGCACAGAAGTCTGTAATATACTTGGCTTAATCATTCAAAACCTTCCTTAAATTGTAGACTTGGGTCTGTTGAGATATGCAAGTCATGCTTTATATTAAATTATTATTCCCTTTTTCTAAGAGCTCTTTGTTACAGCTCAACCAAAATTATGTGCATCTGAGTTAGGGTTCCAATATCTCCCTTTTGATTTGGAATTGAAGCCCAATTTGGCAGAGCAAGCTTGACATATTTCTATTAAAGGAAGGCTATGAGACAGAACGACAATTTATCCCAGATAAATTAAATCCTTGATCCTAAGCAGAAACTAGAAATGAGCAGGAACTGGAAAACAGAGCTACCCACCCAGAAACCACTCTTAGGTATCCATTTGTCTAAGGCCATGACAGTCCTATGACAGAGATGCCTCAGATCTCAGGAATTTCCAAAGCTTTCTTGAAACTAGTCTGTTATTCTGCAGTTCTTATTCTCAGATTTACATGCAATTCTATTGTCACTGTAAATTCCTATTGTTTTCAGTATCTTCAATGAGTATCTGTTTTTTAAGAAATTATATGTAATCTACAAATCAGTCATACAGACTCCTGCCTGAAGCTGGGACAAACTTGAATAGATTTCAGTGAATTCATAAACCATCTTCTATTTGTCTTTCTATGGAGTCTGAAGTTACATTAAGAAGACGTAAATCTAGCTGTTTGTCTTAACCAATCTGGACAGTGTGAATCTCAGAATACCAACATAAGAATGTGACGCAGGGATCTGGGCACTCTCGTAATGGATCTCAAACTTGAAGACAGAACTTTTTCTCTTTAATCTTTCAAAGGTTCCTTATATATGAATCAAATTCAGGTCTGTATGTTTCTTGATAACTTAGTTTACTTTCAGCAAGCTCACCAAATCAAGGAATCTTCAGCTTCCCAGAAGTCAGCCTAAATACAGGTTCTGATTTATACATGTAATGGAAAGAATCTCAGTTCTGCCTCGAGGGGGCATAGAGGAAGACAATATCTAATACCATCTCAAATCTTGGCTCTACTCCAATACTATACAACATTTCTATAAAATATCTTTTATGTTTGTTCTCTGTGTGCAGTTGTGAACATTTCCAACATCATGAGTTTCAAAATACCCTAATATTGGAATACTCATTTCAAACAAATATTTCATCACAGAGTGTTTTTAACACTATGCATTGAAAGTCTTTTCCAAGGCATATTGGATTTTGGCATTAGCCCAAAGTCTAAACTTTTCAAAGATGTGGAAGGCTGAAGGTGAAAATTTTAATCTGAATAATGATTAGTGTTTTTCTGTATTGTGTGTCTTTGTATAAACATCAGAAAATTGAGGGATGGATTATATAATAAACAGGGTGATTTAAGTATAGTAGTACCTCAAAATGTGACTTGTGTAAAGACTGGCTTTTGTCACATATTTCAGTCCACACTAGTTCCAATGTCCATATGTTCTGAAAACAACCAGATTTAGATCAGGAGTGAGGACAGTGTCATGAGCAGTGAGGATGCCACATACTCTTAATGCCTTCTTTTCTTGTCGTTCCTAGTAGCACACCCTTAGTCTCACTCTTAGCATCCATGGATTCAGCCATCTTTGCACATAGATGTAGTTATTGCAAATAAGATGTAAGCATAGGTCTTACAGAAAAAAAAATCTATGACAATCATGATATACCTAATTGGGTCTTTTGATTGCCCTTTCCTGAACCTTGAGACTAAGATAATGATGGATGGAAATATACAGTGTGTTGGATGAAAAATTAACATTCAGAATGAAAACTCCGTGTAAGATGTTGTTGCCAGAGAAACACCTGACTACCTATTACGAGATTAATTTCTCTATTGAAAAATTCTACTGGTTTATTACTTTGCTATTTGATGTTCCTTATGAAATTATACCCAATTACAACTCATCCAATAGGCTAAGCTTTTTCTGGGGTTGTGGCACAGGTAAAAGAATAAAGTGAATGTGGTAAAGATTCTTGAAAATTTATGTCGGTAGCTCATCTCCTGCCAGTTCTTCTAATACTCACATTTTAGTCCCAGATCCGTTAAGAAGAAACAACGCAAGATTTAAAAGATGGCTCAATGGGTAAAGAGCAGTTGCTGTGCAAGCATGAGAATCCAAATTTAAGTCCCCAGCACACAAGTAAAAGCCAGGCGTGGCTTCCATTTGATCTGTAACTCCAACACTCTGAGGAGTAGAGACAAGTGGACCCCTAGGGCTCCCTGGGCACCCAGCCTACCTAAAATGATGAGACAAAGATTCAGCAAGAGTCTCGCTGCAGAGGATAAGGTGGAGAGTAACATACGACAGGGCGTTCAGCATCTTCCTCTGGCCTCAGGATGATAATGCATTTCATGCATGGGAACAGGCATAGACAAGCACACGGGTACACGTGAGAGCACCCCCCCACACACACACACACATATGCTAAGTTAGAAATTAACCTTAAACATCCCTTTCACATTTATTTAAATGTACACAGCTATTAATTGGAGCTAAGAGAAAAGACCACTCTTTAAAGGAGTTTGTATGAATTATAATACATGTATATTTTTCCAGATTGAAGGTATGCACGTATCTCTTTCTTCTGCCACAAACAAGAGCATAGGCACCTTTCAGTACTGTTTGCATCCCTGTGATTGTATATAATATGCATTTGAGAATGAAGATTTATCAGTCAATTAATTCTTGTCATTTACAAGATAACTGTCGCTGAATGGAGACTATTAAGAATATCCTCTTCTTTTCTATAACTATGGAAGACATTTGCATTAAATGAGGAGGTTCTTTATTTCCTCGGGATTCATCTATGCCTGCTGGTTATTTCCCAGCTAAAGTCATAATCTCATTTGCAACATCATAATCATTTACCCAGTGAACAATCAGTGTGCCACTAACAAAGAATTATGACTTTAGGTAAAGGATAAGCTACAGGCACAGATGAACTCCAAGGAAATAAACGTTGTTTCAATGCAAATGTGGCTAGTAATGAATAACCAGGGATGGAAAGTATGATGAAATAGAAAATCCTTTAAAAACAGGCATGTGGAAGTATAAGAGATGGTTTAATTTTTTTTCTTTTTCAAAGTATTCACAAAGTGTTTATAAAATTCTGTCATAACATTAATATATACATTTTTAACTTACAGATTATAAAAACACAGTAACATATGAAACAATGGTTGATAATTTTTTATAAGATAAATGTAAGATTTGGTACTCTGTGTCATTTAATCTAATTGCCATGCTCAGTGAAAGCGGTTTTGATGTTGATTATTGTGCCTTATCCACACCAATTTGACCCTAGACTTACTAACTAATTTATGATACTGAGCTTTAATTATGGAACTGACACCATCTGGAATTACCTGGAAAAAGTTTAGTGAGGAATCTTTATTAAGTTGGTTTATGAGGTACATGTCAGGGATGGTGGTCTTAAATATGCTAAGACCTAGGCACTTTGGACAGCATCATACCCAAGACAAGGGCTTCTGTTGAGAGAAGAAAAGTGAGCTGAGAACAGATAATCAAACCAGCGAGTATGTATGCATTTATTTATCTCTGCTTTTCATTGCAGATGTGATATAAACACCTTGACTCTCCTATGATGACGGATTACAATCTAGAAATGTTCACCGAAGTAAACCCTTCTTCTCCCTAAGGTAGGTTTGTCATGATATTTTGTCAAAGGAACAAAAATGAAACTAGAAAACTGTTCTACCATTTATTTGTCAAATATAAACTGTTTGGCTGTGACCTCCTGAAAGGTTATAATAAAGAGGGCAAAATGCTTTTCAGCTCCAAAAGTATTTAAATATTTATTATTTTAGTTTAGTCTCATAACACACGAGATAACCTGAGCAGGGACCTTATGTTTATTTTTACATACATTATTTTTAATGTTTATGTATAATATGTTTTCCCTAAATATACTATACATATATTATACTGTTCCCTCTTGGGAGAAATTCAGGAAAGAGGTGGCTTGTCATTTGAGGTCTGCACAATCTTTTGTTCTCTAATGTTCTCCCAATGTGAAGTTTCAGTGTTTCAGTGTACAGTGGGGAACAAAACAAATCTAATAATGCTTAATCAAGATGTTCTATATGTATAATCTACTTTAAAAGCGTATCTTCAAATGTACATAGAAGTACTAATCAATATAAGTGTGGATGTCATTTTTCATTATGAGAAACCATAAAGAAGGGGCTACGGGAATAAATGTGATAGAGATTAAACACAGTGCTTTGAGAAGTCCCATGATGAGACCTAAGAGACAAGAGCCAACATACTCCCAAAACATGAGGTGAGTACTGCTTAATTATTTTAGAAATTTCAATCACAAAGAATTTTTTTTTATGAATGAATGAGTTTCTTAGACTATCTTAGGGTCCTACTATAGAGAAAAGGCTACTTCATAACATTCAATCATCCACAAAACTTTTCAATACACCTCACATATCTTGCACAGCATCAAATAACCTGCAGGTTTTCAAATGCCACTGGCCTGTGCTCTGTACAGGACAGTGCAGTGCACCTTGGTGGCTTCGTCATATTTAAACTGATGAATAAAATTCAATTTCAACTTGTTTCTATAGTGTGGATGATCAGTGTATTAATAAAATGACGTTATGTATATCATAACTCTAGACTGCTATGTTTTAGTGTCTGAAATACAGATGTTGAGTCAGTTTGTCCTTTTAGGCAAAACAAAAAACAAAACAAAACAAAAAAACCTTTAATAATGCTGTACATACAGTGAGTATCTGAGGTACTGTCTCAGGCCAAAGGTAGGAGAGAAGAGTTTACTTTTTTTTTTTTTTTTTTTTTTCAGTTACGTTTTATTTACTCTGAATCCCAGCTGTATCCCGCTCCCTCATTCCCTCCCAATCCCACCCTCCCTCCCTCATCTTCACCCTGCCCCTTTCCAAGTCCACTGATGGGGAGGGCCTCCTCCCCATTCATCTGATCCTGTTTTATCAGGTATCTTCAGGACTGGCTGCAAAGTCCTCCTCTGAAGAGTATACTTTTAAAGTTTCTTTGGGAAAGGGTGGACTTACACCACTAAGAAGCAGGTTTAGTTAACACATGACCTATGTGACTGAACCAGAGAATGGAATGCCAATGAGTTAGGCTTTGTGACAGATATCACTCTTTGAGGCTGAGAGTGAAGCCTGGCTATTGTGCATGGTTTGAATGAGATGTCCTCCATAGTCCACTGCTTTTGAGTGTTTCATCCCCAGTAGGTGACCCTATTTAAAGAGGCTTAGGTGTAGCCTTGTCTGAGGAACTGTCACAGGAAGCAGGCTTTGAGAGTTTAAAGACTTGCATCATTTACAGTTTTCTCTCTGTGATCATGCTTGAAGTTCAGATTATAAGCTCTCAGCTGCAGCTCCAGCTTTGATAACTGATGATTCTGTTTCACCAATGTGATCTCCAACTCTCTGGGAGCTTATAAGCCCAAATAAACTTTCAAAAGTCACCCTGGCCATGGTATTTCACCAAAACAACAGAAAGTAATTAATATAAATCTGTAGGATACAGTGGTCTTAAGGCTGTCATTGATGTCCATCCCCAGGAGGCAGAGTAGGGTGTGTGTTGGGTGTTCTGCTGCCTTGCTTTCGGTCTTCTCTTCTTAGGGCTTGGACTCTCTAACAGATAAGTCTGGTATAAAATGCCAAAGGCCAGTGTTCATGTGAAATTATTGGGGCAGTTTTTCAACAGGCGCTAGAGATTCACTGTGCTAACCTTAATATTTCTTTTTAGGGCTGAGATGCCTCCAGAATATTTAGAACCCTCTCAGTTATACAGTCAGAAGTAGGTGTAGTCCTCTAAAAGTAATTTTAGACTTGAGCTGCAAAATGATTGAGTACATTGAACCAGCTTCAGGCAAAAACTAGAATCTTATTTAGTTTTTATATCCTCATTAGTCTAATAGCTGTAAAATTAAGAAAACTTTCTAAGAATGTGGTTAGGTGCAGCACACTTAGGAAGGATAAGGAAGTCTATTCTCTGCCACTCCTCAGTGTCTTGTCGTTTCTGATAGTAGAGCACCATGGGTTTAAACAGTCACCAACTGATGACGGAAGAAACAATAAAAACATTTAGAAAGAAGGACCTTTGGCAGACTACAAGTAATGTGTTTTGAAACTTATACCAGGCCTGTTTCTGGTGTATCTGTGTCCCCATCTGCTTCTGGGAAGTGAGGAGAGACCTGCACATACACTTCCTACTCTGCGAATTCCATCATGAATTTTCAGTCATGACAGATAGTACCTCCTGAAACTGTGAGTCAAATAAAGCCTCCTCTTTATATATACTGATATTAGCCCTCTGTTAGATAAAGGGTTGGTGAAGATTCTTTCCCAATCTGTAAGCAGTCATTTTGTATTGATGACGGTGTTCTTTGCTTTACAGAAGCTTTTCAGTTTCATAAGGTCCCACTTGTTGATTGTTGCTCTTAGAGCCTGTGCTGTTGGTGTTCTGCTCAGGAAGTAGTCTCCTGTACCAATGAGTTCTAGGGTTGCCCCATTTTTTCTTCTAACCCTTTATCTGACAGAGGGCTAATATCCAGTATATATAAAGAACTAAAGAAGCTGAAAAGCAGCAAACCAAGTAATCCAATTAAAAAAAATGGGGAACAGAGCTAAACAGAGAACTCTCTGTAGAGGAATATCGAATGACAGAGAAACACTTAAAGAAATGCTCAACCTCATTAGCCATTAGGGAACTGCAAATCAAAATGACCCTGAGATTTCACCTTACACCCATCAGAATGGCCAGGCTGAAAAATTCAAGTAACAACACACGCTGGAGAAGCTGTGAGGAAAGGGGAACCCTCCTCCACTGCTGGTGAGAATGTAAACTTGTACAACCACTCTGGAAATCAATCTGGCGCTTTCTCAGACAATTAGGAATAGTGCTTCCTCAAGATCCAGCCATACCACTTCTAGGGATATATCCAAAAGAGGCTCAAGTACACTATAAGGACATTTGCTCAACCATGTTTTGTAGCAGCTTTATTTGTAATAGCCAGAAGCTGGAAACAGCCCAGATGCCCCTCAACTGAAGAATGGATGCAGAAATTGTGGTACATCTACACAATGGAGTATTACTCTGCAATGAAAAATAAGGAAATCATGAAATTTTCAGGTAAACGGTGGGACCTGGAAAAGATCATCCTGAGTGAGCTGTCAGAGAAGCAGAAAGACACACACAGTATATACTCACTCATATAGACATATAACATAGAATAAACCTACTAAAATCTGTACATCTAAGGAAACTAATCAAGAGAGAGGAACTGACTAAAATGTTCAATCCCCATTCTGAAAGGCAAAGAGAATGGACATCAGAAGAAGAAGAAAACAGGAAACAACCTAGAAACCTGCCATAGAGGCCCTCTGAAAGGCTCTGCCCTGCAGACTACCAAAGCAGACGCTGAGACTTATGGCCAACTGTTGGGCAGAGCACGTGGAGTCTTATGTAAGAAGTGGGAAATAGTAACATCTGGAGAGGACAGGAACCCCACAAGGAGAGCAATAGAACCAGAAAATTTGAACACACGGGTCTTCCCAGAGACTCATACTCCAACCAAGTACCAGGCATGGAGATAACCTAGAACCCCTGCACAGATGTACCCCCATGGCAAATTTAATGTCCAAGAGGGTTCCATAGTAATGGGAAAAGGGACTGCCTCTGATATAATCTGATTGGCCTGCTCTTTGATCACCTCCCCTTTAGTGGGGAGCAGCCTTACCAGGCCACAGAAGATAACAATGCAGCCATTCCTGATGTGATCTGATAGACTAAGATCAGAAGGAAGGAGAGGAGTATCTCCCTTATCAGTGGACTTGGGGAGGGACATGTGTGAAGAGGGGGGAGAGGAGGGTAGGATTGGGAGGGGAGGAAGGAGGGGCTTATGGGGGGATACAAAGTGAATAAAGTGTAATTAACAAAATTAAATTAAATTTAAAAAATTAAAGCCTCTTCTGTCTTAAGTGGTTTCTGCTAAGAATTATAACCAGAAATAAGAAAAGGCACACATTAAGTTATAAGCTCCATATGTCACATTCTATATTTCAAATTTTGACCAAAGCTGAATTTATGTAGATATTATTTTTATTATTATTATTATTTATTTATTTTTGATTTATATTTTTAGACAAGATGCTTACTCCATTAGCCAGGCTAGCCTGTAGCTCTTCTTGGAGCCCAAGCTGATCCAGAATTTTTATATTAGAAAGGTAATATACCATATAAAAATCCCATTATAATGGGGCTCTTACCTAAAGGTATAACATAGTCATTTTCTTGGAAGAGAGATTACCTTGGCTAAGTTCCTGAGAGCTACGGCAAATAACTGAGCACAACAGTACAATGATATCTAGGTGTGCAGTAATGATAACAGATGTTGTAAAAAAGGGGAAGGGAAACTTCTCACACCTTTATTTGGGAATGAAACTGTTCTCTCTCTCTCTCTCTCTCTCTCTTTCCCCCCTCTCTCTCATCATCATCTCTCTCTCTCTCTCTCTCTCTCTTACTCTCTTTCAGCTACCAGAATTTGTTTAAAGATGTGAAAACTCTTGAAAGCATACATGGACTGGATCTAGACTCCCTACACATATCTAACTGATAGGCAATCGGTCTTCATGTGGGTCCCTAATACAGTGTAGCAGCTTATAACTCCGTTTTGACCAAAGCAACCATCTTAGAGGATTGAGGCCAAATCTATCAGTAACTTGAGTTTATTAAGACAACACCAGGACGTGAATTCTGTAAAATTGTTCTGGGAAATGCTGGCCACTAAAATGTCATTGCCTTTCTCAAGAATGTGTAACTGCTTTAAAATGATTAGTTAACTGCTTATTCTGGCTTCTGTAAACTTGCTTAATTACCACTTATAAGACTTGTGATATTATGTCTTCAGAATTTGATGTATGCAGGAATGAAGCAACTGTGTTATTGTAACATTTTGCCTTTAAAAACCCACTCCTGGCTTCGGTCAGGGCAACATTCCCTACAAGAATTCCCTACGAAGAATCAGTGGTCAGCTGAGGCTTAAATAAAATTTGGTTGTTAAAACTTGATAGTCATGGTGATCTTTCCAGTGGTCTTGAACTCTGCAACAACAGAACATGGAAGATTATACAAAAAAATCAAGAATTCCATGATGCAACTTCCATAAGATCTTCATCCATAATGGTATGGCATTCTGCTGTGATGAAATTGCTTTCAGGTCACCCACAATTCCGTAAGTTAACCATCACCGATGATCTGCAGGTATGCCCAATAAACTCCACTGTTCATCAAGTTGGACATGGTTAGAACTGTTATTCTTGTATGACATTGAAACCCTCTGTGAGGAGAACAAGTTGTTCGTGTAGCTTCAGGAAAAAGTTATTGCAGTGTCTTGAAACCAGTACACAAAAGACTGATACCATGGCTAACTACATGAAAGGAATAAGAGTGGCACAACTCTCCAACATAAATAATAAACCACTTTTACATTTCCTGAGAAAATCAACCAAGTTTTGAAAATTATATCTGGAGGAACCAATTTTTTTTCTTCATTAAAAATGAGTAAATATTTGAGTAAAAACTGGCAAAGACAGTCAAAAATCCTGAAGCCTGTGCTAACATGCGAAAGGGAAGTCTTTTTCTATGTTAACAGATGAAGGGGCAAAACATATTTTGACTACAGATACTAAAATTCAGATGGCCAGCAGTATCAGGAGAGATGCCAAAGGGCTTTTGACATAAAAATGATAATTTAGAGATGACTCACTGCTGTGTCTATGGAGTTGTAAAAACAAACATGTTTAGGGAAAATAAAAATTATTCTCAAAAAGGTAGCCTTCTAGCATATAGTCATGTTTCCCTCAGCTCCCCCAAATCAAATAATCCCCCTAATCCCAGGCTCATCAGCAGCTCTGTAGTAAACCAACTGCCAAGAGCTCCTTTTCCTATGTATTTCCATGTTCACCAGATCTTCTCCTCCAACCTTCCTACCTACTCATCAAAATGTCTTAGCCTCCAATTACAACAGATGAATTTTGTACAAACAACCAGAGAAGACTGGCAGAGAAGCAAGTAAGCCAACTCAGCTAGAAGGTAAGCTTCAGACATCATTCTTCCTCCTCTCCTCCAAATCAAATCCCCAGTCTCATCCCAAGCTCCATAGCAGACTATCTTCTGTAGCTTTGCCTCCCTCTCTACCTCATTCTCTAAGACATTCCCAGGAGGCTAAGCAAATCCTGGTGGAACATACTGCATACTGCCTCTTCCTGAAGATGGTGGACCACCTCAATCCCACCCTCATTCCCAACCCTACCATTCAGTCAGTTCCTAAATATTAGTTCCCAGTACACATTCTAAGGAGAAACCCTGGTGTGAATTCTCTTCCAGACATTATAAAACCAACACATTCTCCTAAGAACCAGAGAGGGCTACAGAAGCCAATGAGTAAAACCTCAACCCAATTAGAAGACCAGATATCACCACCTGGAATGACAATCCTTTCAAAACAAGATGCTTAGACTCTACTAATGGAGGTATTGAAGCAGAGGCTGAAACTCATAGCCAAAATTTGGGTAGAGTGCAGGTAATCTATGAAAGAAGGGGAAGATAGAAAGACCTGCAGGGGACAGGAGCTCCAAAAGGAAACCAACAGAGACAAAAAAATAAAAATAAAAAATACTGAGCCCTGGAGGCCCTGCAGAAACTGATACCCCAACCAAGGTCAATACATGGAGAGGACCTAAACCCAAGCTCAGGCTCAGATGTAGCCCTTAGACTCAGTCTCTAAGTGGTCCCTAATAAGGGGATCAGGGGCTTTCTCTGGCATGAACTCTGTGACAGGCTTTTTGATCACCTCCCCTTGGGGGGTGCAGCCTTGCCAGGTAACAGAGAAAGACAATGCAACCAGTCCTGATGTAACCTGATAGGCTAGGGTCAAATAGAAGGGGAGAAAGTCCTCACCTATAGGTGGACTAGGGGAGGAGCATAGGGGGAGAAGAGGGAAGGAGAGTGAGATTGGGAGGAGATGAGGGAGAGAGACACAGCCAGGATACAAATAGAATGAATTGTTATAAATGATAATAATTTAAAAAAATTAAAAAGAAAAAATACAATAACAGAAAGTAAAATAGGTCTTCTCAAGAGGATAGCATCCGTATTAAAGCAGACCTTGAGAAAAGCAATTTAGCTGTAACAAAAGAGAAGGACTTTAATGATAATGTCATTATGGATATGATAGATGCCCTCAAAGAAGATTGAATAAATCACTTTAAGAAATCTCTGAAAAGACAAACAAACAGTGGAAGAAAATGAATAAAGCAATTCAAACCCAAAAGTAGAAACAGAATCAAGAAATCCCAAACTGAGGGAAATATGGAAATAAAACTTTTAGGAACTTAAAAACAGGAGACTCAGAAGCAAGCCTCATCAAGACAATACAAGAGTGGAAGAGAGAATCCCAAGCATTGAAGACAAGAAAGAAGAATGAACTCAAAGAAAATGTTAAATCTAAAAAACCTCAAGGCACAAAATATTCAGGCAACACTAAGACACTAAGACAAAACAAAATCTTTGAATAATAGAAATAAAAGAAGTAACCCAGATCAAAGGCCCAGACAATATTTAAATATGCAGAAGAAATTCTCCTAACCTAAAGAATAAGATGGCTATCAATGTACAAGGAGCATAATGAAAACCTAATAGATTGCACTAGAAAAAATATTCCCTCAATACATAATGATGAAAACACTAAACTTACAGAACAAAGAATTAAAAGATAAAGTCAAACAAACCAAGTAAATATAAATGCAAGCCAATGAGAATAATACCCAACTTTTCAAGAAAGACTCTAAAAGCCAGAAGGCCTGGGTGGTTGTTCTTTAAATTCTGAGAGACCCCAGATGCCATCCCAGACTATTATACGTAGTAAGACTTTTAATCATGATAAATGAAGAATGACACTCCATGATGAAATAAAGAATCAAATACAACTCTATAGATAAAGATTAAAAAGAAAACTTCAATTGGAAGAGTATAAGCATGTGTGAAAAAACATAAGGAATGAATAATTTTAGACCAGCAAACAAAAACAGGAGAAAAACCTCACAACTCAAATACAAAATAACAAAAATCAAAACACAGTGCTGATTGATGACTCTCAGTATTGATCATATTTATTCCCAAATAAAAAGACACAGACTAACATAAAGGATGTAAAAACATGTTGTATGCTTCTGCTGAACCTATAAAACTCACCTTAACATCAAGGATAGCTATCACCTGAGGGTAAAATGATAGAAAAAGATAGTCCAAACAAATGGACCTAAGAAGCAAACTAGTGTAGCAATATTGACAAATATCTGCAACTTCAAACCAAAATTAATAAGAGACAGGGAAGAAAACTACATACACATCAAATGAAAATGTCTTCAAGAGGATATTTTAATTCCTAACATCTCTGCACCAAACACAAGGCCACCCAAGTTTATAAAAGAAATACTACTACAGTTTAAATCACATATGGACCTTCTTACACTGAGAGTGTAAAAACCTAAGCAGAAAAAGACTGGAAATAATATGATGCATCCTATCTGACCACCATGTGGTAAAGCAGGATATCAAAAACAGAAAGCATCAAATTGAATTTAAAAGGGTAAGCACAAAAATCAACATATTAAAGACTTTCTGGAACTGAAAGAAAATGAAAAACAACTTATCCAAACTTATGGGACCCAATGCAGGTAAGTCAAAGAGGCAAGTTTATAACACTAAATGCTTACATTAAAGTTCTGAAGAGATCTCATAGCAGTAACTTAACATCATACCTCAATACTATAAAACAAAAAGAAGAAATAATACCCAAAGGAATTGTTGGCAAGAAATAAAGTCAGGGCTGAAATGAACAAAATAAAAACGAACAAAAAAAAAATACAATACAAAGAATTATTGAAAGATACAGTCGGTTATTTGACAAAATCAGTAAGATTGAAAAATCCTTATCCTAATTAACAAAAAGACAGAGAGAGAAAAAAAATCCAAAGTAACAAAATTAGAGATGTAAAGGAAAATGGCGACATAAATACAAACAGCAAGAAAAAACATTGAATCATAAGGATATCATTTAAAAAACTGTACTTCATCAAATTAGTAATATTTTTTTAAATGTAAAATCTTCATACCACTATCAAAGTTAAACCAAGATTAGGTAAGTAATTTAAACAAAGTTATAACTTGTAGTGATAATTAAAAGTCTACCAAATAAAATGTCAGTGCTAGATAATTTTAGAGTAGAATTATACCATGCTTTCAAACACAAATCAATGCCAATACTTCTCAAATTATTTCACAAAAAAAGCAACAGAAGGAATATGCCAATTCATCTTTGAGGGCACAGTTACCCTGAACCTTTTATTTTATTTTATTTTTATAAAACTTTATTTTTCTTTTTAGTTACATTTTGTTAACTCTGTGTCCCCGCTGTATCCCGCTCCCTCATTCCCTTCCTCCCCAACCACACAATCGCTCCCTGGTCTCCTCCCTGCCCCTTTCCAAGTCCACTGATAGGGAAGGACCTCCTCCCCTTTCATTTGACCCTGTTTTATCAGGTATCTTCAGGGCTGGCTGTAGAGTCCTCCTCTGTGACCTAACAGGACTGCTCCTCCCCTGGGGTGGGGGGAGTCAAGGAGCCTGACCTTGAGATCCTGTTAGAAATAGTCCTTGTTCCCCTTACTTTGGAAAACTATTTGGTTACTGAGCTACCACTGGCCACATCAGAGCAGAAGTTCTAGGTTATATCCATAGATGGTCCTTGGTTGAGTGTCACTCTCAGAAAAGACCCTGTGCCCGGATATATTCGGACCTTGTAGAGCTCCTATCCTTTCCATATCATACTAACTCCCCCCTTCTTTTTATTCCCAGCACTCTGCCAAGGTTTGGTTATGAGTCTTAGTGTCTGCTTTGAAACACTGCTAGGTAGAGTCTTTCAAATCCCTTTTGCAGTAGATTCCTGTCATACCTTAAATGCACGTCCCATTTGTCTTTCTAAATGAAGATTGATCATCTTCGCCCGTGTCCACTTTCTTCATTATCTTCTTTAGGTGTGTAGATTTCATTATGTTTATCATATCTTATAGGTCTATATAAGCGAGTATATACCATGTTTGTCTTTCTCCTTCTGGGATACTTCACTCAGAATGATCTTTTCTAGATCCCACCACTTGCCTGCAAATTTTGTGATTTCCTCCTTTTTGATTGCTGAGTAGTATTCCATTGTGTAAAAATACCACAATTTCTTTATCCATGCCTCCATTGATGGGCATCTGGGTTGTTTCCAAGTTCTGGCTATTACAAATAAAGCTGCTACAAACATGGTTGAACAAATGTCCTTGTTGTATACTTGAGCAAATTTTGGGTATATACCTAGGAGTGGTATAGATGGGTCTTGAGGAAACACTATTCCTAATTGTCTGAGAAAGTGCCAGATTGTTTTTCAAAGTGGTTGTACCAGTTTACATTCCCACCAGCAATGGAGGAGGGTTCCCCTTTCTCCACAACCTCTCCAGCATGTGTTATCACTTGAGTTTTTCATTTTGGCCATTATGATGGGTGTAAGGTGAAATCTCAGGGTCATTTTGATTTGCATTTCCCTGCTGGCTAATGAGGTTGAGCATTTGTTTAAGTGTTTCTCTGCCATTCAATGTTCCTCTTTCGAGAATTCTCTGTTTAGCTCTGTTCCCCATTTTTTAATGGGATTACTTGGTTTGTTGTTTTTCTGCTTCTTTAGTTCTTTATATATACTGGATATTAGCCCTCTGTCAGATAAAGGGTTGGTGAAGCTTCTTTCCCAATTTGTAGGCTGTCGTTTTGTTTTGATGACAGTGTCTTTTGCTTTACAGAAGCTTTTCAGTTTCATGAGGTCCCATTTATTGATTGTTGCTCTTAGAGCCTGTGCTGTTGGTGTTCTGTTCAGGAAGTTGTCTCCTGTGCCAATGA
>REGO01000185.1:2785045-2839598 GCA_010120015.1 Rhombomys opimus | reverse complement strand
TTTCTCATTTTGTGTTTTCTTTATTGATTCTAATTCTGTTTTCATGCCTTGCACCATTTCTTTCATGTGTTTGAATTTGGATTCCTGTCTCTCTACGATGGCCTCTATTTCTTTGTTCATTTCCTTTTTATATGCCACTAATTTTTCCTCTACTTGTGTATCTATTTGTTTGGCTATGTTTGCCTGTGTTTATTTAAGGCTTTTGTCTATTTCTTCTTTCTTTACCTCCAATTGACTGGCCATCTTTTTGAAAGATTTGTTCATTTCCTCCTTATGAGCCTCAAATAATTGCGGAAGCATGGCTTTAAGATCATTTTCCTGTGCTTCTGCTGAATTGGAGTATCCGTCGATTTTGGGGATTGCTGGTGAAGTCATGATGTCCTGATTTATGTTGGAAGTGTTCTTTCGCCTACCTCTGGCCATTGGCTTATCTGAAACCTTCCCTGTTTGTTTTTGGATTCTGCAGATCAGACTGGTACTGTCTCTCTCTGGCGTCTGGAGAGTTCTTCAGGAAGCTGAGAACTCTCAGTGTGTGCTGAGGACTAGCTGTACCTGTGGGAGGAAAGCACGCAGGCGCAAACGGGGCAAATGCAAGCGTGCGTGTGTGTGTGTGTTTGTGTAAGTGTGTGTGTAAGTGTGCGTGGACTTGTGTCTCGAGGGACAGAGTGATGGCTAATGTTGAACCCTTAAGTGTGTGGGAGGGGCTCTGCACTGTATATGTCACAGGCGCTAGTGATGACCGCAGTGCAATTTCTGGCATTAACTGCCTTAACTCCTCAATTAGACCCACAGAGCAGGAACTTCAATGTCCCTAGTGCCCCTCTGTTTCCCAAAGTGGGTATGTGGGTGGGAGGGAGTTCGATGCCTAGGTTCTGTTTTAGAAAGACCAAGGATCTGGGGATCTGCAGATTCTCAAGGGTGCACTCACTTACAGGCAGGTCACTTGGCAGAGATCGGGATATTCGGGCTCTCTGCTCTCTGGTTTAGCCCTGCTTCTTTGATGTGTTCCGCCAGTTCTGTGCTGCTGTCACTGCCAGGTTCTGAGGTCTTGCTGCCGCTGGAGATTTCAGGGTGGTCACGTCAGTGGTGAACGGCATAATCAGGCTCTCTGTTCTCTGGTTTGGCCCTGGTTAGTCATAAACTGTAGGGCTGTTGTGCCCCGCCAGCTCAGCGCTGCTCCGCAGCCAGGTTAGAAAGTCCCGCTGTAACTGGAGACTGGGTCGCTAGTCCCGATGCTTTCTGGGAAGTCCTGGGGTCTCTTCACTGTGCTCTCCAAGCTTGGGAGGCCCAGCGCCTGGTGTGTCTAGCTTATATGGCGTTTCTGCCTGGTTTTGGTGAGTATATAGCATATTCTCTGTCACTGTGGGATTGGGCGGGCTGTACCATCTGTGATGGCGATCCTGTGGAGCTAGTATGGCGTCTAGCAGACTCGGGCCCTGGGAGGATGGTGCAGCCGCCACGTGAATCTGGGACTCCGGGACATGTACTGCTGTTCTTTGCCTGCCGCTAAAGGGCTTGGAGCTCTGCCCCAGCAGCTGTAGTCCCCAGGCAGTTAGGTCTGCTCTGAGAAAGACGAGTCCACTGTGCCGCTGTGCTGAGGAGGCAGGAGGACTGGGGGAGGGGAGTGCAGCGAGACCAAAGGGTCGTTTCTCTCCTTCCCCAAACAAGTCCCAGGGTGACCCGAGACCAAAGTTTTCACCTCCTGAGATGTTCCCTGTTGTTTAGAAAGCCTCACCGTTGTTTTTCTGGGTTAGAGGTCCTTCCATTCATCAACTCAGAAGTTTAGGTATTCCACCGCTCAGAAACTGTGTGTGCTAGTCTACCCTGAACCTTAAACTTCATAAAGCCCCAACAAAGTCAAAACTTACAGGTCAATTTTCTTATAAACATAAATGCAAAAAAAAATTCTCAATAAAACAATTTCAAGCTGAATCCAAGAAGACATCAAAAATACCATCAAACACTTATGAGTAGGCTTTATCCCGGAGATACAAGAATAATTTAATATGTAAATTAATGAACATTATCTACCATAGAGACAAACTGGAAGGCCAAAACTACTTGATCATCTCATATAAATTCAGACAAGATCTTTGACAAAATCCACTAGTCATTTATGATAAAAGTTCTGAGAGACTAAGGATATATAGGGCACACCTCAATGTAATATAATAAAGACAGTTTAGAGCAATTGTCCTTAGCCAATAACCACTTAAGTGAAGAATAAGTCAGAGCAATTCCACTAAAGTCAGGAACAAGACAAGGTTATTCACCTTCTCATAACCTTTCAATAAAGTACTTGAAGACTTAACAAAAGAAATAAGACAACTGAACACACAAAATGGAACAGAAAAGTGA
Organism: Rhombomys opimus; assembly: GCA_010120015.1. Classification (NCBI taxonomy): domain Eukaryota; kingdom Metazoa; phylum Chordata; class Mammalia; order Rodentia; family Muridae; genus Rhombomys; species Rhombomys opimus. The sequence continues at coordinate 2,837,240 of REGO01000185.1, read as the reverse complement.
AAGTATCTTTATTTGTGGATGATATGATAGTATGAATAAGTAATAAATTTCCATCAAGAAATTGGTGGACAGCCTGATTCCATCTTATGAATGGAAGCCATTTAGTTATAAGTTTCAAATATATTCATTCCTGTTTACTACAAAATTCAAATTGGCAATGTTTTGACCTGTTTCTCGAATTTTAGATGCTTCCCACTCTATGGAGTTTTACTGGCACCCTGAATATAATCTATACCCCTATCAAAAATTCAACACAATTTTTCATAGATCTTGAACAATTTCAACTTCATTTGAAAATACAAAAGAAGCTAAAACAACCCTGAAGCATAAGAACTTATACGTGTATCACTATCCCTGACTTCAAATTGTACTACCAACATTTTTAATAGAAACCAAATAGTGTTGGCACAAAGAGAGACAAGTTGATCAGTGGAATCAAATTAAAGAACAAGACATGCATCCACTCACCTATTGACACCTGATTTTTGATAAACAAGACAAAATTATGCACTGGAAAAGAAAAGACAGCATCAACAAACAGTGCAAAATGGATGGCATACAGAATGGAAGTAGATCTATACCTATCATCCTGAAAAAAAAACTGCAAAAGGAACAAACACCTCAGTGTAAGAGCAGATCTATATAAAGAACTCTACATAAATATATAAAGAAATATATGAAGAAACTATATATCAAGAAAACAATCAATACTCTTTAAAAAAAAAACTGGGGAACAGATCCAAACAGAGAATTATCAAAAGAGAAAACTCAATTGGCTAAGAAACATTTTTCAGATGTTCAGCATCCTTAGACAGTATGGAAATGTAAATCAAAACTTCTTTGAGATTTCTTCTCAATCAATCAAAATGGTTAAAATCAATAAAACCATGACAACAAATGTTGGTCAAAATGCAGAGGTGGGGGAACACTTATCCATTGCTGGTGAGAGTGCAAACTTGTACATGCCGAAGACCTAGAGCCTCCATACCTTGGGCTAGAGTTCTTGTTACTTACTGGAAAGGTTGCCACTTGCAATGCAGGAAAAATAGCAACTCACCTATAAACACTTCAGTTTACAGTAGTGTCCTGCCTGAAAGATATGCTAGGAAAGTGGTGGCCCAAAGCTAGAGGGAGTATCCAGTCAATATCTGATTTAATTTAGGGCTTACTCCATAAGAGAGAACCCATACCCAATGCTGCTTGTGTGACCAAGAACCTGAGACTATATGAAACAGAGGCCCAGAGTAAAACTAAACACTACTGTTCTATTAAAAGAACATAGCAATAACATGACTCCTAATCACACAGTTCTCTATTCATAGATCAGTGCCTTGCTCAGTGTATCATTATCAGAGACCTTCCTCCCATGTAGATGGAAAAAATATAGAGACCCATATTACACAGTATGCACTGAGTGAGAGTCTTTGTTAGACTCAGCCTTATATAGAGACCCATAATACACAGTATGCACTGAGTGAGAGTCTTCACTAGACTCAGCCATAAATGCGATTTCTCCATCAAATCCCTCCCCCCAGGTCTCAGGGAACCCTGTAGGAGAGGAGATATAAAATATGCAAGATCCAAAAAAGATGGAGGACACAAATAATACAGGCCTTCAAAACACAGCTAGACCAGATGGGGTCCTAGAGCTAAAAAGAGAAGTAGACAAAATCCCCATCCCTAACCCGGAAACTATCTCCAACTGATAACCACTTGCAAATAAAAAAGACCAATTTTCTCAAACGGAATCTCCCTTGGTAAAGAAACTTCTCCTAAGTGTAGGCTGCACATCATGCAGTAAATGGCCAACATGAAGAAACTCAACAGCATCTTTGGGGATTTGGCTTATAATATTATGTCAGGTTTTTTTCTTTTCTTTCTTCTTTTTACATTTTCATTATTTTATTTTTATCTTTTTAACCTATAGGTCCTTTGAATATATATTATGGTTTCCAGTTTTGTGTTTTTGTGAGATTCCTAAGTGAGTGAATGAGTGGATCTCTTCTTCTACATATAAATATGAGGGGAGGTAGAAAGAAACTGGAAAGACAAGAGAGGAGAACCTATAATTAGGATATATTATACTCCTGAAAATCTATTTTCTTCACCAACCCCACATCTGACAGAAGGCTGACATCATATATATATATATATATATATGTATACTCAAGAAACTAGTCTTGAATAAACCAAACAACTCAGTTTAAAAATAGGGTACAAACCTGAACAGAGGGTTCTCCACAGGGAAATTTCTAACAGCAGAGAAATACTTAAAGAAATGTTCAGCCTCCTTAACTATGAGGGAAATGCAAATCAAAAGTACTCTGAGATTCCATCTTACATTGTCAGAATAACTAAGATCAAAGTCACAAGTGACAGCTTATGCTAGTGAGGATCTGATGCAAGAGAAAACACTCTTCCATTGCTGGTGGGAGTGCAAACTTGTACAGCCACTTTGGCAATCAATATGGAAATTTCTCAGAAAATCTACCTCAAGACCCAACTATATTATTACAGCTGGGTATATAAGCAAAGGATACTGCACCATGCCACATAGGAATTATTTCATTGATTCTTTTTCCCGTTTGTGTTTGGTTTCATTGTGGGTCTCTAGGATATCCTTCCTCTGGCTCCCGGCCCATTTGTCATCAGAGAGGCTTCACCCAGCAACTGATGGAAATAGATGCAGAGACCCACAGCCAAACATTAGACTGAGCTTGAAAAATCTATTATAATAGGAGGAGGAGGAAGGATTGTAGGAGCCAGAGGGGTCAAGGACGCCATAAGGAAACCCACAGTATCAACTAACCGGAGCACACAGGGACTTATAGATACTGAAGCAACAACCGGGGAGGCTGCATGGGACTGACCTAGGTTCTTTGCACATGGGTTACAATTGTGCAGCTTGGTCTTCTTGTGGGACTTCTAGCAGTGGGAGCAGGAAATGTCTCTGATTCTCTTGCCTGCCTTTGGAACCCTCCTACTGGGTTGCCTTGTCTAACTTTAATAGAAGAGAAAGTACCTAGTCTTTCTGCAACTGGGCATGCCATGGCTGTCTGACATTCTTGGAGGCTGGCCATTTTCTGGGGAGAAAAGGAGGAGAAGTGAATGGGAAGGAGGGGAATAAGAGACTGGGCAGAGTGGAGGGAGGAGAAACTGAGGTTGGGATATAAAATGAATAAAATTAAAATTAAAAATATTTTTAAAGAAATTTCTTTTCTTTTTTTTAATTTTATTTTTCTTTTTAGTTACATTTTGTTAACTCTGTGTCCCAGCTGTATCCCGCTCCCTCATTCCCTCCCCAACCCCACACTCCCTCCCTGGTCTCCTCCCTGCCCCTTTCTAAGTTCACTGATAGGGGAGGACCTCCTCCCCTTTCATTTGACCCTGTTTTATCAGGTATCTTCAGGGCTGGCTGCAAAGTCCTCCTCTGTGTGGCCTAACAGGACTGCTCCTCCCCTGGGGGGGGGAGGTCAAAGAGCCTGACCTTGAGATCCTGTTAGAAATAGTCCTTGTTCCCCTTACTTTGGAAAACTACTTGGTTACCACAGGCCACATCAGAGCAGAAGTTCTAGGTTATATCCATAGGTTATATCTTGGTTGAGTGTCAGTCTCAGAAAAGACTCTGTGCCCGGATATATTTGGTCCTTGTAGAGCTCCTATCCTTTCCATATCATAAATAAGAGTAAAAGATATAAATTTCTCCTCAAAAACTAAATGAAATTGTTTAGTGCAGTGCAGCCTTGCTATGCCACAGAGGAGGACAATGCACCCAGTCTTGATGAGACCTGATAGGTAGACTAGGGTCAGTTGGAAGGGGAGGAGGACTTCCCCTATTAGTGGACTTGGAGAGGGGCATGGGAGAAGATGAGGGAAAGAGGGTGGGATTGGGAGGCAACGAGGGAGAGAGCTACAGTTTGGATACAAAGTAAATAAACTGTAATTAATATTAAAATTAAAATTAAAAAAAGAAAAAAATGCTCTGTAGCCACACTCATTTGAACATACTTTATTCTACAAAATTCTATTCTGGTAATATGACTGGCTTTCCTGAATGCTTATTGTTTATGTATGTTAATCACATTTAATGAGAGATATTTTAATATTAGTAGTCACAGAAATTATGTGGTCTGTATCTACCATTGCTAAAGCCTACCAGAGAATATGTATTGATTCCACTTTAATATTGGTCCAATAGTGAAAGTGGCAAAGATAAAATTACATTGTGGCCCCATATAAAGGGATACTACCTAGAATAACAGAATAGCAAGAGAATTTGAACCTTAGGAATGACATATGTGGGAAAAGTACAACCAAATGCCAATGATTCTTTTTCTTAAATCAATAAAGTCTAAAACTCAGGGGGGACCACTGTAAAACATCAGTCAGTGTCAACCACTCTACTATCCTCCGGGGCGTTCCTTGCCATCTTTTAAATATGTCAATTATAATATTATGTCAACTACCAGACAGCGGCACAATTCAAGATCTGGAACTGGGAGACAGCATCAAGAAATAATTAATAAATTATGTCCTATGACACTAGTGACCACCTTTCAAATAGCCTTCATTATGGTTGTCTAGAGGCATGAGAGCAATGTAGGTGGTGATGGAGCATGCATACCTGTGTATGTGTGTTTGTATGTGTATGGGCGTGGGGGGGCATGGATTTTGAGGGTGTGTGACTGAAAGATGGTGTAGAAATGTGGTCAATTCACAGTTACACTACTAACTCCAAATTGCATATGGGCAGCCTGGAGACCCAAAAAAGAACCGCTTCTGAAGCTCTTGCCAAAGAGAGCCTGAAGGCAGAATTTCCTCTCCTTTAGAGGAAAATATTTATTCTTAAATTATGTACAAATCCTACTCACATCATCCAGAACAAGCTGATTTACTCAATATCTAATGATGAAACTTCTACTTTCATCAGAAATTAGTTTCCCAGAAATGTCTGCAATAATGTCTGAGGCCTGATGACTAGACAAACAGGTGCAGGAAATCTTCCAGTTCATGGACTGTCCCAAACTAAGATGCTTTGACGTTTTGTTTGTTTGTTTGTTTTGTTTACTACAACTTTATTCAGTATCCTCATGGTAACAACATAGCAGGTTTTGTGTTATGCTAAAGATATTATAAGCAAGTATAGACAATTTCAAACCAGTGTAGTATAAAGTTGTGCTCATTATGAGTATTACCAAATAAATCTAAATTGATTATACAGAATAATGCAGTCCATTGACAGTGATCTGTGAATTATTAACAATTATTTCAAACACAAAAATGATCAAAAATAATAAGATTAATTTATGCTAAAATATACAATGAAGATATTACTGTAAACTACTGAAATGACGTATTTTTATGAGTATTCATGTGCATTTAAGATTTTTTTTGCAATTTTTAAAAAATTATCATTTATTACAATTTATTCAATTTGTATCCCACTGTGGCCTCCTTCCTCTTCTCCTTCCAATTCCACCCTTCTCCCTCGATGCCCCTCCCCTAGTCCACTGATAGGGGAAGTCCCTCCTCCCCTTCTATCTGACCCTAGCTTATCAGGTTCTCATCAGGACTGATTGCATTATCTCCCTCTGTGGCCTAGCAAGGCTGCACCCCTCAGGGGGCAGTGCTCAGAGAGCCTGCTACTGAGTTTATGTCAGAGAAAGCCCTGCTCCCCTACCTTTTTTTAAAAAAATGACTAGAACTGCCATTATGCAGTTTCAAAAAATCTTCACAGATGAAAGCACTGTAATTTCAAGCTCAGCTGATATTGTGATGCCATGCTCATAGATACTTTTTTGACATAAGTATGTCCAATATAAGTAAATAGGAAACATTAACCAGCTTAAACACACCCCTGTTCTGTCCTACGTTAAGTTTCATTGACATAGATTTACACATTACCAGTGCAATCTGCAATATAGATGAGGGTTTGGCATACAATATGCTATCTGGAAGAAAAGGACCTTAAGCTTATAACATCACTAATCTTTATTAGCTTACAAGCTTAGAAACAGCAGAGTCATTAATAATCTTCAATACCTGGGCAAGTTAATCACTCAGTTGTTCGGTTTATTCTGGGTAAAAATGGAAAAGTAATGAGCTGTTATACATTCTTCGCCCAGGGTAGTGTACTGACATGTTGCTTGTCAAGAAAATCTTCCTCTTCCTCGTCTGTACTGTAATCACCAGGTGACAGCAAAGACTGCATTTCGGTATTTCTTCCAGAAGAGCTGAAAATGTATCAGAAGATCAATACACAGCATATGGTACCAATTTTCAGCTTTCGTTTGTCTTATCATCTATACTTATGTTGAAGTCATTGGAAGAAGGCTGAGTGGGGCTCTAAGTTTTGATGTTCTTGGGATATATTAAGCCTCTTTTTAATGACTAAATCTCATCATTTTCCTGCTTCCAGGGGGAAAAAAGCTACTATTGTACCAAAGGAAAAGAATTCTTATGCGCTCCAGCAGTGCTCTTCCCTGATGTTTTCTGAGGAACTTCTAAAGCCTGCAGAGCCCCGAGTCATTATTAAGAACATTCATCCTGTCATTGGCTGCTTAAAGGAATCCCACTGCATGGACATTCAGATAAATATCCCGTTTGTGTACAGTAAATTAGGATGATATGGTTAGTCATTCAAGATAAACCAAAGCTAAAATTCAATGTCACTAACTACTTGCCTGTTTTTTTGGTTTTTTTTTTTGTTTTGTTTTGTTTTGTTTTTGTTGTTGTTGTTGTTGTTGTTGTTGTTGTTTCTTGATTGATTTATTTTGTTCAGTATTTTATCTGTAGGGGGTATGGACTGCCCAAAGCATGTGAGTTTTCGAGGTTTATAAATAGCTTGGGAGAACAAAAAGTCTGTGTCATTCAGATAATTTGATCCAAAGTGAGCAGGATATCTAGATCATATGAAAATGTTCACTCTGTGGTGCACATAGGACCTTGATAGATTATTTTTATCAAATCCAAAAAGACTAAATCAACAGTTCATAATGTTATCTGTAACATTTTGTGTGACTCTTTTAATTGTAAGTCCTGCTTTTTATCATTTATCCCCCTATATTTTTATTATAAATTTAATTTTGTGAAATGATAATGAGAACAAATATTAATTAAGTTGGGCTTTAATAACTTTTAGGGGTAAAAACAGTAGTTTCATACTATTCATTTTTAACGTGTTATTTGTGTTGAAATGCAAAAATTTTAAGAGCTCAAGCAAAAGATTTTTTTCTTCCAGCAAGACTGAGTTACAAACTGTTAATTCTATTTGAGCATAAGGCTTAAAACCAATCAGAGAGATTTATAATTAGAGAGACTTTTAATTTGAATTTATTTTCTTATTGTTTAAAGGAGGCATCATTCCTCAAAACTTCCAGTGCCACTAATAGCCAAGCTTATTGCATTATTGAAGCATTTGCCAGTCTGACCTATCTTTTAAATTGATTCCCATAAGCAAAGAAGTATAAAATTGTGCAAATTAAGGGAAAACTCAATATTTTATTCTTTAATATTTACATTGGGTAAGAGTCAATTAATGTGAACTATGGAAATTCATCAGATTAATTCAAGTAAGACAACAATTTTTCAATATAATACTGTAGTATTATTACTTCCTTTTCCCCCTTTTAATGACACACACTGTATTGCAAAGAAGTATCTTCAAAATTAATGTAACAAGTTTTTAAGCATTTCACTAAATCATACTACTAGGTCCGCACAAGATCCAAACACTTTATGAAAATAGGATGGTAATAAGCTTCATAAATGTGGGCAATATTTCTTTTCATAATACAGAAAACTGATTGGAGCTCATCTAATTCAGTTATGCCCCATTTTTTCACAGGAGGCTGTATTCACTTACCTGAACTCAGTTCCATAGGGGTCACTCTCACATAATATCCCAAGGAGGTCTTTGGACACCTGACTTAAATCTTCTAATGGTAGACAGTGAAGTTTTTCTGAAGGACCTGAAACATGTCATTTCATATATCACTAGCACATCTGAGAAACATGTGAACAGCATATGGTGCTGGAATATACCCAGAATGAATGATAAACAACAAAAGAGAATAGATACCGACTTGTTACCACCTACCAATTTTTTAATGTTTGCGGGATGGTGAAGTCTTGTCTGAGATTACACTTTGCTCAGGCTAAGAGGTTCAGTGCTTACTAACATGTATAAAACTAATCGTTAGTACCAAATGGAAAGAAGAGAGAGGGGAAAGAAAAAGTAAACAGGATCATGTTATCAGGTCCCCTTAATCATACAGATTTTTGAAATATACATGCTGCTTGTGAATTATGGCCAATATCCTGGCAATTCACAAAATTTCAAATGAAAGGAATCTTTAACACTAGATTTTTATGCAGTTTTTCAATTTGCCTTTTCATTAGACATTTTATTATCTCTGTGCTTGTTTATTCTGCAATGTTCCTCCCTCTTTTTCAGCTTCTTTGCTTAGGGGAAATACTACTTTGTACTTGAAGGAGGGAGAGGGGCATGTAAACCTTAAATATTCTCCCTTTTCTTCAGGTGGCTTTTGGTTCAATACCCTCAGTGTAGACAAACAGAATGTTTAGGCAAAATTATCTTTATACAAACTACTCTAGAACCAAGTATGGAGGTAAATAGTCCTAGGTTAGATCTCAGAGCGTTCTTTCTGACATTGATGTAACTTTCTTTCTTTACACAGCTTCTCACAAAACCTAGGGTGGCACAGTATGTAGCCCAGGATGATTGTGAACTTCAAACTCTCTTATCACTGTAATTACAGGTGAATGCTGTAATTACAGATGTGAGTCACTGTACCATATATATGAGGCGCTGGAGCTCAATTCCAGAGACTTCTACTTGTTAGCCCTCTACCACCTGAACAACATCCTTATGGCACAAAGCCATCTAAGTTATCACAACAAATACTATGATGACTGTTCAGGTTATCTCCATCACTTCTCCCCATTTACAAGCAGGTCAAATAATTAACTTTCTGATTAGAAGGAATAAACACTAAACTGACAATATTCCACTGGACAGAATAATATTAGTTTTGATGGTTAAGAGTAACTTTCAGTTTTTCAGCAAGCAGATTTCCTCCACTGAAAGTAAATTACATTGTTCCCAATGAAAGATAGACCTCAATATATTTACAGATTAAAACTTCCTTAAAATTATTTAGCTCAGTGATTTTCAAATTATGATACACTTAGATAAATTAAATTTGAGATGAAGTTCTTTTCCCACAATCCCAAAGCAATCAGAGAGAGTCACCTAATCTCATTTATATTTGAGGACTCTTGATAAGATTTACTATGAAACAAAAATCCTAAAAGTTTGGCTATGTTAAAAAAAAATCACCACCCTTACTTGTTAGATTAGAAAAATGAGGACTCATAGAAAAATAGTCACTTACTATACAATGAATATTGCTATTAGAAGCAAGTTCCTTTAGATCAATGATACTGCAAGTGACTATGCTACAACATTTAATTCTAGCCCTGAGCTCTTCTCTTCTCCACAATTCAGCTTCTAGGCTGAAAGGACAACACCTGACTCCAGACAGCAGCACTAAACAAAAGACCAGTGACACTGCAAAGCAAAGGATTTTGGGCATACTTCATCTTCTGATGATCACAGAAGACACAAAGTCAACAGGAGGAAGATGAAAAGATGGGGCATGACAACCAGCTGTGCCCCTACAAGAGCATCCAAGAATCAGCGGCATGGGGCAGTCATAAATGGAAGATTAACCTGAAGTCAAGCCTTGTATTGCACGCCTATAATCCCAACAATCAGGCTGGTGGTAGAGGCAGGAAGATCCTTAATTCCAGGCATGACTGGACTAGGTTGCAATCTTCAGACCAGACTGGACTATATTGTAAGACCTTGTTCTCAATACTACTAATAATAAATAAAAGAATTTGGCAGAAGACACGCAGTAAGATCATAAAAATATTCCACATAAATTCCTTGCCTATAAAGAAGCAACTAAAACAAACTATTTTTGACAACAACAAAACTAATCTCAAAGATCTAACAAAACAAAGCAAGTTAAATGGCCACTTATTCTTCAGTTGGATCTTATACCAGAAAAATAGTGATCTCAAACAAAAGCTGCAGGAAAGAACTGTTCAGCATGTCCTATGAATAGAGAAGTATTCTGACTGTGTTGATTGCCCCACTCTGAACACTGCAGCCATAGTGTAAGAGGTGTTCTTATTCAGGAAGGCGCACACTGATATGGTTTCTGGTAAAGTCACAATGTTTGCAACTGACTTTCAAAAGGATCCAAAAAAATGTACAAAAACACAAAATACATTCTCTTGCTCTGCTCTCTCCACCCTCTACCCTCTGTTTCTTCTTTCTCCCTCTCACTCTTCTCCCTCGCTGTCTTAGAATGTACATACATACATGAGTTTGATACATGTTTTTTCTATTATTTGACAAATATTCTGAAAGATTGAAATTACTTTTAAAAAACTCTACCAATAACATCAAAGGTAATATTAAAGAAATATAGTTAGAAAATTTGATATTTAAATCCTGAGGTAGAATTTGAACTTCAGGAAAAGCACAACAAATACAGATGGAATTAAAATCCATGTAAAGCAACCTTGATGGCTATTCCTGTCTGTCAACTTGACTGCATCTGGAATTAGCCAAAACTCAAGCAGTTGGATATACTTGTGAGGGATTTTTATCGACTGGGTAATTTATCTTAAATCTGGGTGATACTTCCTGGTGGCTGCCTATGTAAAGGAGAAGGGGCTCTTGTTCTTTGTCTGCTTGCCCTAATGCTCACTAGGAAGTCCATTCCTTCCCTAGCATTAGAACCTACTTCTTTGGGACTTAGGCATATTCTGAAGAGCAGTGGAGACACTCAGCATTATAGATTGAACATCAAATTTTTGGACTTTTTGTTGGGAGACAGCCATTGTGAGAATGCCAACTAATAGAGTAAGTGAAGGACATATTGGAAAGGCATTGTTAAAAGATGATCCAACTAAAGAAAATAGGTTCCCTTTAGGAGAAAGCAGAATAAACCAGAAACCAATTCAAGAATACAAAAGCAGATTTTTTTTTTCTGAAACTGAGGAATTTATTCTACAGTCAGAAAGAAAAGCTTCCACTGTAAGAAGCAATTGGCATAGAATTATCCTAGCCCTGTCACTAAGGGGACAAGAGCATAAGATGAGATAGTCCATAGGCCTACAGGAAATATAATCAGAACAAATAAAGAAAAAAAGAACAAAACAATTAAACAAGAAAATACTTTATGTATTCTTCCTGGAAAGAAATGTGAAGAAAAAAACATGAGGTTGTAAGAGAGCATCAGATTATGTCACAGCAGGGTCTAGAGCCAGGAATGTGCCTGTGGAAGGCTTAAAAGAGAAGGACTCAGTCTACTAGTGTAAACTGATCCGTGTTTCAAGTATAAAGTCCTTAGGGGGTTCTTTCTTTCCTTTCTTCTTCTTTCTTTCTTCTTTCTTTTTCTTTCTTTCTTTCTTTCTTTATAATAAATAAAATAAATAAATAAAATAAAATTTATTTATTTTATTCTATTTCACAATACTTATTAAACATGAGTAATTTTGTGATACAAAGAAACAGAATATTAGAAGAAAGCAAAGATTCTATTAAAATTATATTTTTGTTTATCTAGAAGTACAATATCTTTTTTATTTTTATTTTATTTTATTAATTTCACTTTATTCACTTTGTATCCCCCCATAAGCCCCTCCCTCCTCCCCTCCGGTCCCATCCTCTTTCCCCCTTCTTCATGCATGCCCCTCCCCAAGTCCACTGATAAGGGAGTTCTTCCTCTCCTTCCTTCTGATCTTAGTCTATCAGATCACATCAGGAGTGGCTGCATTGTTCAGTGGGTTACATAGTAATGGGAAGAGGGACTGTCTCTGACATAATCTGATTGGCTTGCTCTTTGATCACCTCCCCCTGAGGGGGGAGCAGCCTTACCAGGCCACAATGCAGCCTCAGGGGTTTCTAAACTGGAACCACTTCAGGTAAAAGAGCCAGATAGCCCTCCCTGCAAGGAAAAACAACTGGACTATTAAGCTCAACCAAACAAAATGTCAATGGAAAAATGGGGAGAATAGACAGTAAAAAGATGTCTGCTATTGTGCAAAGGATACATGCACTCAGTCGTAACAGACATGCGATGGGGCCCAACAAGTTGGCTCTCCAGGCAAAGCTATATATAGCCCACAAAGCCTGACCATCTGATTTTGCTCTGCTGAGACCTCCACACTGGCCATGTCACACTCGCCCTCCTCCTTGCCTCCTCATCATCCATATACCCAAATACACACACACACATATACAGAGAGCTACTAAAAAGACATTTTAGAGACATCATTTTAAGAATATCATATCAAACTTTTTCAAGATAAATGAAGACACAAAGAAGTTAATTCTCAGGAATTTTGAGCAAGAAAGAAACCGAAAGGAAATCTTAACAAGATAAGTTATAACTCACTGAGATGTATTCATTACCATCTATTATTTAATTATTTAATATTATTTAACAAACTGAGCAAATAAATGTTCATCTTTTAGAGATGAACTAATGCCAAAAACTAAAGCACAAAGATCAACTGCCTAGTGGTTTTTGTTTTGTTTTTTTTTTTTTTTTTCAGTTTTCTTAATTTTTAAGAATATACACAAAATTTCGAATAGACTGTCAATATTCTACTGTTCTGGTCTAAAGTGGAACAATTTTATATAGTTAACTTGGCAGCAGTAGTCTGGTGATAATACTTTGCTGACATGTATACTTTCATCCTAATAAGCTCTTGAATCTATATGCCTGTCTAGCTACCATTTAAAAGTGTTTTGCGAAATAGCAGGAATCTGGTCCTGTGAAGTTACAATACACCTCCTTCCTTTTTAAATATGTCCATCCATCTTTGCGTAGGCATTTACCTCAGGACTGAGACATTCCCATTTGAAAGGATGAGGGAAACCCAAAACTCAGGAGAACGTTACAAGATTCAAGAAGATCAGCATCTCACAAGACTCAAGAAATCTCTCCAAATGTTTCATAAACAGTAAGGAATTGTAGGGAGTGGGGCTGGGAACGTAAGACCCGTCAGTGAAGCTGCCAGCAAGCTGAACAGTGAACCATAGTGTCAGAACATGGGTAAATAGTCACTCATGCCAGGTCGGGCTTTACCATGTTTCAACCTCTGAGATTACCCACACTCCTGATACCCCAATTGTTCCAGCAAACAGGACATGCAGGGTTTCACTTCTATGGTCCATTACTGTCTTCTCTCTCTGGAGTGACTCCAAATACACTCTTCAGTTAGAGGGATTCAACGTTGCTGTAAATATTTATTTTTATGTCTGTACTTATGGTATAAACATGTTTAAAAATGACACTCATTGTAGTTAATAGTGGTAGTTTTTAGGAGTTGTAAGATTTTGTGATAAGGTTTTTTTGTTTTGTTTTGTTTTGTGAGGGGTTTTTTTTTGGTTTTTGTTGTTTATCTTTTTTTTTGTCATATTGGCTGAAGTTTTCAAATTCGAATTAGTCATTCATAGAAAAGTAACAAAGTTGACTAAACTTAGTAAGGAATAAGGCTACTAACAGCAAAGACACAGGATAGAAGGGCTGGGACAAGTGTGGAATACCCAAACCCAGATAATTTTCTGTCCTCTTCATCTACACTTGGCTTCAAACTGTGAATGACTGGGAGAGGATTGCCTCCCTGATGTTTTGTTACTGCTAGACACTTGCAATGTTCAAGAAGAGAGTGGCCATTTGTCATGCTCTTTGAAGCTATTCAGGTAGGAAATAGAATGAGCAAGTAGAATTTCTTTCCAAACTGTGGTCTGTTACCCAGCAGCCTGGCCATTGCCCGGGCACTTGGTAGCTATGCAGACACACTAACTCCATGTGCGTTTGAAAAAGGCCCCAGGGGGTCTATGGATATATTTAAAGCTGGGAAGGGCTGCTTTAAAAGTCCTAACAGCTCAATTTTCCTACAGATTCCTCTGACAGAAGATTTTGAAAAGCTGAAGACACTAACTCTTTGCAGTTTCAGAAAGATAAAAAAAGATTTTGTCTTTTAAATCATTTTCCTTATGTTTTATTTGTGTGTCTGTACATACACCCATATACACACCAGTGAATACATAAAAAGAGGTCACTAAGAAATTTGGGAATTCCACCATGTGTGTTTTTGTGATCAATTCCTTTTTTTCTTCTTTTCTTTTCTTTTTTTATTTTATTTTTTGGTTTTTTGAGACAAGGTTTCTCTGTGTAGCTCTTGTTGTCTTTGAACTCACTCTGTAGACCATGCTGGCCTTGAACTCATAAATCCACCTGCCTCTGCCTACCAAGAGCTGGGATTAAAAGCATCCTCACAGACTTGCTTAGTTATCAATGCTAGTTGTCAGTCTTTGTCAAATGGCTTTATACACTGAAACACTCTGCTTGCCCCAAACATGAAGATTATCGTGTCACAGCCAGGTCCCAGAAAATAAACACTCTACTGGCTAAACACACACACACACACACACACACACACACACACAAACAAACACAAACACACACAAAACAAGTCCATGAAATGGTTTCTAATGATATTCTGCTATACTCATAGATTGGTGCCTAGTCCAATTGTTATCAGAGAGGCTTAATCAAGCAACTGATGGAAACAGATAGAGAGACCCACAGCCAAACACTGGGCAAAGTTCAGGGAATCCTGCAGAAGAGGAGGAAGAAGAATTGGAGGAGCTATAGGGGTTATAGATACCACAAGAAAACCCACAGAACCAGCTAGCCTGGGCTCATAGGGGCTCACAGAGAGTGAACCAACCATCAGGGAGCCTGCATGGGTCTGATCTAGGCATTTTGCTTATGTTACAGTTGTATAGCTTGGTATTTATGTGGGACTCCTAACAGCTGAAGTGGGGCTGTCTCTGACATTTTTGCCTGCTTTGGGGACCCTTTTCCTCATACTGTGTGGCCATGCCCTTCCTTAGTTCCAGGGGAAGGGACTAGTCTTACTGTGATGTGGTAGGATATCCATGGGAGACCTGCCCTTTTCTGAAGAGAAGCAGAGGGGGAGTGGATTTGGGAGTACTGGGAGGGGAATGAAGGAAAAATGCAGTCAGAACATAATATATGACAAAGTTAAATTAAAAAAAAAATTAAAAACTGAAGCAGAGTACAGAGTTAGTATATTATATGTAAAATCTAGCATTTACCTGACAGGTTTCTCAGCACATTTAATTCTTTCTCCAAAGTGTCTAAGGCTTGTTGATCAGCAGTCGGATCTCCAAAAACCTCATTCTGGTCAGTGACGTCAATGTATTCAATTTCTGAAATTTCAGAGGCAGCTTTGGATAGGGATTCAACAGCTGCAGTTCTTGGTCGAGGATAAGAGGACAAATGCTGGCTGGAACCATTTCGAGTGGATCTGGAAACAGGGAGATGAACTGTTGCAGGTCTCTGTGGGGTTTGGCCTACAATAAAGAAAGAAAGAAATCAACTGCTTTAAGGTCCCAAGTGTATGAGACTCGGCATCTGCTTTAATACACTGCTAGGTAGAGTCTTTCAGAGGTCATCTAGGGTAGGCTCCTGTCCCGTTTCTTGTTTTCTGCAATGTGCATCCCATTTATCTTCCTAAGTGAGGATTGATCATCTTACCCCAGTCCTCCTTCTTGTTTAACTTCTTTAGGTGTACAGATTTTAGTATGTTTATCCTATCTTATAGGTCTAGTATCCACTTAGAAGTGACTATATACTCTGTGTGTCTTTCTGCTTCTGGAATACCTCACTCGGGATGATCTTTTCTAGATCCTACCATTTGCCTGCAATTTTTATGATTTCCTTGTTTTTAATTGCTGAGTAGTATTCCATTGTGTAAATGTACCACAATTTCTGCATCCATTCCTCTGTCGAGGGACATCTGGGTTGTTTCCAGGTTCTGGCTATTACAAATAAAGCTGCTACAAACATGGCTGAGCAAATGTCCTTGTTGTGTGCTTGAGCATAATTTCGATATATGCCTAGGAGTGTGCAGAGTGCAGGGAATCATATGAATGAAGGGAGAGTTAGTAAGACCTGGAGAGGAGGACAGGAGCTCCACAAGGACCAAATATATCTGGGCACAGGGGACTTTTCTGAGACTCTCCAGCCGAGGACCGTGCATGGATATAATCTAGAACATCTGCTCAGATGCAGCCTATGGCAGCACAGTATCCAAGTGGGTACCCTAGTAAGGGGAATAGGGACTGTCTCTGAACAGTGGCTGGTTTTTTGACCCCCCCCCCACTCCCATAAGGGAAGAGCAGCCTTGCTAGGCCACAGAGGAGGGCATTACAGCCAGTCCTGATGAGACCTGATAAGCTAGGAACAGATGAAAGTAGAGGAGGACCTCCCCTATCATGGGACTTAGAGAGGGACAAGTAGGAGATGAGGGAGGGAGGGAGGGAATGAGGGAGATGGCTACAGGTAGGCTACAAAGTAAATAAGGTGTAATTAATATAAAAAATAAAAATTTAATTTAAAAAAAGGTCCCCCCCCCAAAAAAAAAATAAAAAATAAAACGGTCCCAAGTATAAACAGGGTGGAAGTGCAGGACCTTAATCTTACAACTACAGTGCTCTGGAGGCAATGGCAGGTGGATCTCAATGAATTCTAGGCCAGTCTGGTCTACAGAGTGCATTCAGGACAGCCAGGGCTACACAGAAAAACCCTGTCTTAAAAAATGAGAAAGAAAGAGAGAGAAATCCCAACGTTGTGTGTGTTTATTTGTCTGGTTGGTTGTTTAGTTTAGTGCATACATGCGTGTGCATGGGAGAACATGCATGGACAAATACATGTTGATGCACGCTGGTGTTCTCATCATCAGGGACACCATCCAACTCCTTTGGGAGAATTCTCTCATTGGCCTAGGTTTACAAGTTAGACTCTAGTTTTTGGCCAGTGAGCCCCAGAGTTCTGTCTAGAGCCATCATCCTAGCCCTGGGATCACAAGCATGTACCACCAGGCCTGACATTTTTACGTGAGATCTAGAGATCAAACTCAGGTCTTGGTGCTTAGAAGACAAACATCTTACTGAGGGAGCCATCTGCTGTGCCCCACCCTACAGTGCATCAGCAATACAAATTGCTTCCTGCCTGAACACAAAACAGTAATAATTCAACCAACAGTATTGGTGGGAAAGGCAAAACTTTTGACAGTCACTTATTTGAGCCATCCACAATGAATTAATCTTAGATTACATTCATCGTGACATAAAGAACTCTTCCCCATCATTTTTCCGCACTCAGGAAAAGATAACTTAATTTTAATGACAGCTAAGGCAAAACATACATATGATAAGCTAGCTTCAGACCAGTGTAACACATGGCTGTCAAAGCTGGATACCTAATATGTTCCTTAAATTATAGGAAAATACCGCACTGTGCCTTGTAAAGAGGATGGAATAAGATAAACATGGAATACTCTTAAAGAACTAATTTGACTTATCAGAATTATAAAGTCAAAGAGCCTAGTGCGGAGGGCTAGGCCAGTTCAGGACTTTCTCTGAGGTCTTCATGCATGGAGAAAGGACTTAGTTCTTTGTCTAAAATCTGGTACTTGCTTGGCAAGGCCAGTAATGGCCTTGGACCAGGGCTTTGGGAACTGCAGTTTTGGATCCTGAAAACTGAACTTTTCCCATCGTATGATAGAATTTTGCTAATTTTGTTTGGTTTTCCTTTCCAGGAGCACTGTACATAGATGCTATACTTCTCTCTCTTTTTTTAATAAAGCTTTTTAAATTGAAAATAGATTCTTCTATCATGCAATACATCTTAACTATAATTTACCCTCCCTCCACTCTTCTTACCCTCCCCCACCACTTTCCCTCTCCCCTAGATCCATTGCCCCTCCATTTTCTTTTCAGAAAAAACAAAAACAAGAACAAAAACAGGTTTCCTCTCTCTCCTTCTCCCTTTTCCTTTCTCTTTCCTTTGCCCCTCCTTTCAGGCAGAATTGTTTCTTGACCCATTTCAGAAGCTGGCTCAGTTGGTTTCTTTAACATGCAATGTTTTGCCACAGGAAGAAAGAGAATGCTTTAAATTCTATTACAGCATAAGTAATTCAAAATCTTCTCTTTCTCACAAAAAATTTTTTAACAAAAGCCATCGGAAATTTTAAGAAGTGAACTCAAAGATTCACAGGACAGGTGTATTGCTTTAATTTACCATCAGATTTATAGAACTATTTTTAAATCAAACATAAATAATTCAAAATGTAAGTTTTTAACCTCCCAAAAGAAATGAGCTTTGTGTAAAATTTTGAGATAAGCAACTCTCATTATTATAGAAATAATGATTGACTGGACAGATCCAAGTAACATTATGTCACTATACAGACTAAAAGAGAAATTTAAGTTTTAAATGATTATGAAAGTCACCCTGTATAAATTAAAAAATAAGTTTGCCTTCCTACCGGTTTTCCTCCTTTTTATTCTGCATTGAGTACAGTGGATCCCCTCAGAAGCCTGGAACACAGCCTGTAAATGGTTAGTTGAGACTCACTAATGTAATACAGAGGGTACTGACTTTAATGAACACTGCTAACATCAATTTTGAAAATTACTTTGAAAAATGTAATTATAAATACAGGCTTTGAACCTTTTATGACTGTGTGCAGAAAAAAAAATCTGAAGAAAGGTAAATCAACAGTCATATGCCTATGTATTGATTCTTCTTTAAATGCCCTCAAGAATTACTTTGATGACCAGAATTGAAAAGTGGTTTTCCCTTTATAGAATTTGGAAACATTCAATATGTCATTCATAGTCAGGAAGGGGTAAACTATTCCTCCTGCATCATGTCCCATCCCAGGAGAAAAACAGCTACAAGCAGAAATTCATTACAGAACACAAATGTCCTGGATCTCTTTTTCCTGTATCACAATGCCTCATCAAATGCAAAATATAACAGCATTTTTACTTCTCTTTGAGATATAGCAAATAAAAGGAAGGTGTTTTTAATAAGGCCTCGGTTTCTCACAACAATAGCAACAATAAAACGTTAAGTGAGAAAACTATAAAATAACATAAATGCCCTTCAGAAAACTCAGGAGAGAACTCCACTAGCTGGCGCTTCCAGCAGCATCTGCTTAACCACTGAATTTGAAGCTAATTAATCCCAATTGAAATAAAATGTACTCAGGGGATAGATCAGATATGCTAGCACAAAGCAAAAGGACAGACCATCTTCCCTGCTAGAAATACGCTCCACTATATTTTGGAGTCAACAAAACAGAGATTTTATTTATTATTCCTTCATATACACTTAACATTCACTTTAGAGTTTAATTTACAAACTTATTAATAGTTTTGCTAAGATTAAGACTCAACACAACATGAAAAATGCCACTGATGAAAATGCCAGTTGAAACTGTCATCGCATACTAAAACTAAGTATGTGAGCCCACATACACATACTCACACAGCTTTCAAAGCAACTGGAAATATAGTATCATTGACAATATAGTGTCAAAAAATAAGCAGTTTCATTGATTCCAGTCAGATAGATCCTAGACTTAACAAATTTTCTTTAGTGATAGCTTAAAAATATAGACTCTATGATCAGTATTGAAACTGTACTAAATATTGAAAAGCTGATATATGATGGCATCAAGAAGCACAACACTATTAATGAGGTTATGACACATAAATCAATCACTAAATAATGCTTAATGTAATTGTGATTGCTATCTATATATAACATGTAGTTTGATGAAACAATTACAGCATGTACTTTGGGTTAACATTTTTTTTTTTTTGTACAGGTATAGAAAGTTTAGAGGTCAATATAGAATTTTTTCCTTAGTAATTCACTTTTTTTTTAGTTTTCAGTTTTGCTCATTTTAAAATATTCATTTATTTACAATTTGTTACAATTTATTCACTTTGTATCCCCACTGTAGCCCCGCCCTCATCTACTCCTAGTCCCACCCACTCTCCCTCTTCTACCCCTATGCTCTTTCCCTAGTCCCCTGATAATGGAGGTCCTCCTTCCCTTCTATCTGCCCCTAGCCTATCAGCTCTCCTTAGGGCTGGCTGTATCTTCTTCCTCTGTGACCTGGTAAGATTGTCCTCTCCCCCAGGGGGAGGCTATCAAAAAGCCTGCTGCTGAGTTCATGTCAGAGACAGCCTCTAATCCCCTTACTAGGGACCCACTTGGAAACTGAGCAGCCTATGGGCTTCCTCTGAGCAGGTGTCTAGGTCCTCTTCATGCAGGGTCCTTGGTTGCATTATCTGTCTCTGCAGGAACCCCTGAGCCCAGGTTTTTTGGCTCTGTTGGTCTCCTTGTGGAGTTCC
Organism: Rhombomys opimus; assembly: GCA_010120015.1. NCBI lineage: Eukaryota > Metazoa > Chordata > Mammalia > Rodentia > Muridae > Rhombomys > Rhombomys opimus. Next base: position 2,816,887 of record REGO01000185.1, on the reverse strand, counting down.
TGCCCCCTACAGGACTTTCTATCTCCCTCTTCTGTAAGCTTTCCTGAATTCTGCCCAAACTTTGGCAGTATCTCAGTATCTCATTCAATACCCTTGTGGGTAGAGTCTTCCAGAGGTCCCCTGAAGAAGGTTCCTGTCCTATTCCTTATCTTCCCCTACTTCTGATGTCTATACTGTTTGTCTTTCTGAGTGAGGTTTCAGCCTCTTTCCTAGGGTCCTCCTTGTTTAGCGTCTTTAAGACTACAGATTTTAGTATTTTTTTCCTATATTGTATTGGATAATATCCACTTATAAGTGAATATATACCATGTGTGTCAGCTGATAGACACCGTCAGTAAAGTGGCTGGATAAAAAATTAACTAAAAAAGACTAAAGCGCTCCTGTATACCAAAGACAAATGGGCTGAGAAAGAAATTAGGGAAACAACACCCTTCACAAAAGACTCTAAAACATAAAGTGCCTTGGTATGACTAAACTAGCAAGTGAAAGACCTGTTCGAAAAAAAATGAAAACTTCACAGCTCCGAAGAAAGAAATCGAAGAAGATCTCAGAAGATGGAAAGATCTCCCATGCTCATGTATCAGTAGGATTAACATAGTGAAAATGGCCATCCTACCAAAAGCAATCTACAGATTCAATGCAATTCCCATCAAAATACCAACACAATTTCTTACAGACTTTGAAAGAACAATTCTCAATTTCATATGAAAAAACAAAAAACCCAGAATAGCTAAAACAATCCTGTACAATAATAGATGTTTTGGAGGTATCTCCATCTAAGATCAAAGCTATGCTATAGAGCAACAGTAATAAAAAACGTTACGGTACTGGCATAGAAACAGACTGGTAGATCAATAGAATAAACTCAAAGACCCAGAAATAAACCCACATACCTATGGAAACTTAATTTTTGACAAAGAAGCCTAAACCATATAATGTAATGGAAAAAAATGGTGTTGTTCTAACTGGATGTCTACATGTAGAAAAATGCAAATAGATCCATATTTATCATCCTGCACAAAAGTAAAGTCCAAGTAGATCAAAGATCATTACATAATACTGGACACACTAAATCTGTTAGAAGAAAAAGTTGTAAAGAGCCTTGACCTCATGGCACAGAAGACAACATCCTGAAGAGAACAACAGCACAAGCTCTAAGATCAATAATCAACATAAGGGACCTCATGAAACTGAAAACTTCGGTAAAGCAAAGGACACTGTCATCAGAACAAAACAACAGCTACAGACTGGGAAAAGATCTTCACCAACCCTATATCTGACAGAGGGCTAATATCCAGAATATATAAAGAACTGAAAAAGTTAAAAGCAACAAACCAAGTAACCAATTAAAAAAAGGGGGGTACAGAGATAAAAAGCAAATTCTCAACCAAGGAATATCAAATGGTAGACAAATACTTAAAGAAATGTTCAGCATCCTTAGTCATCAGGGAAATGCAAAACAAAATGACCCTGAGATTCCACCCCTCACCATCAGAATGGCTAAGATAAAAAACTCAAGGAATGGTGCATGCTGGAGAGGATATGGAGAAAGGGGAACCTTCCTCCATTGCTGGTGGGAATGTAACCTTGTACAACCACTTTGGAAATCAATATGGTGCTTTCTCAGACAATTAGGAATAGTGTTACCTCAAGATCCAGATATACCACTCCTGGGTATATACCCAAAAGATGCCACACCATTCAATAGGGATATTTGCTCAACTATGTCATAGCAGCTTACTTTGTAATAGCTAGAATCTGGGAACAACCTATATGTCCCTCAACCAAGAAATGGATACAGAATGTATGGTACATTTACACAATGGAATATTACTCAGCAATTAAAACAAAGAAATAATGAAATTTGCAGGCAAATGGTGGAAAATAGAAAAGATTATCCTGAGCAAAGTATCCCAGCAGAATCATTCATAATTTTGAGACAGCATTTTTCACTGAACCTGGAACATTCTGATTCAGCTTAGACTGGCTGGCCAAGCAGGTCCCCAAGATCTCTTGGCTTCTACTTCTACAGTATCTAGATTATGGACATACGTCATTGTCCTGGGCTTTTATTTGAGGTCTGGGATTAAATTCATGTCCCTTTGCAAGCAGGAAAAGCAGTTTATTGACTGAGCCATTTTCCAGCCTCCCTGGGTAGCATCTTAGTAACAATATTTTTATCACAGGACCCAATACTTTTAATCATAAACTAAGTTAGCAAAATATTACTGATTGGAATACTTGTTACTCTGCATACTTTTAAGAATTACCATTACAAACGGAAATATAATTTCTAAGACTTCTAGGAACACAGAGCTTTCACTGAACATCATCCTTTAGTGGGGGAAAATCCTCAGCTGAGTTGCTAAGAAACTTATTATCTTTCCTTACTGAATCAGAAATCAGTTTGTGATCTGAAACACGATAACCCACATCTCACCTTTAATATACAGAATTATAGACTGTAATATTTTAAATTCCATCCAAATCTGAGAACTTGTGAATTAATACTTAATTCAAATCAATGATAAAAATCATTTATTAACCCCTAAATCTGCCAAATGCTGTCACAATCTGAATATTCTAAAATGAATCAGACATTAACCCTGTTGTCAATTTCCATACAAAAAGGCTGGAAACAGTGTCCATCACTGAGGAGTCAACAAAGAATACGAAGGCTACTTTTTGCTTTCTAGCAAAGGTAGGATACATGAAAAAAAGTAAGACTATAATCTGCCTAAGAACAGAGCAGAGCCTGGAAGAGAACCGGATGGGAAGAGATTCCTTGAGGGGAGGGGAGATAGCACTTCAGATACAGTCACCCATCAAAAAGAAGATTTTTTCGATACCTTCCCTTGGTAGCTATGATGTGTTTTTAGACAACTAAATGTCAAGTTCTTTGCTTACACTAAAATATAATCCCCATAAGTTATAATACATATCAATAATTTTCTGTTTGAAACTATAAACAATTCACTCACTGATTTTAAATAGTGGAGCTAGTTAGAAAGCTAGGAGAGTTTTGCAATGAGTAAGAGTGAGCGGACATGGGGTAAGAGGATCAATCCTCGTGTAGAAAGACAGATGGGATGTGCATTGAATGCATGACAGGGGTCTACTGAGCGCATCTGAAAGCCTCTAACTAGCAGTGTTTTCAAAGCAAAGACTCATGACCAAACCTTTGGCAGAGTACAGGGAATCATAAGAAAGAAGGGGAGTTAGTCTGATGGGGAAAGGATAGGAGCTCCACAAAGACCAAATATATCTGGGCACAGGGTCTTTTCTGAAACTGACATTCAACCAAGGACCATGTATGGATATAACCTAGAACCTCTGCTCAGATGTAGCCTGTGGTAGCTCAGTAACCAATTGGTTTCCCAAAGCGAGGGGAACAAGGACTATTTCTAACAGGAACTCAATGAAGATACCTGATAAAACAGGATCAGAAGAATGGGGTGAGGTTCCCCCCTATCAGTGGACTTGGAAAGGGGCACAGTGGTGATGAGGGAGGGAGGGAGGGACTGGGAGGGAATAAGGGTTCTGGGCACGGCTGGGATATAGAATTAATAAAATGTAACTGATAAAAATAAAAAAGAAAAGAAAAAAGAAATTGGAGCACAAGCCAAAGATTGAAACTCAAAGGGCTCCCTGGGAGGAGTGAACATTTAACTGGTTCCTCCGGGGCTGCACTGGGGAAGAGGAAGCAGCATTTACAAATGAATAGGTTATAGCTAGTGCAAGTCAACTTGACTTCTTAGTGTTTGGCTGAAGAAGTTACATCTACCATGTTACCTTTACAAATAGAGGGAGTGCTGAGGAAGATTGAATGAGGAAGAGATTCCCCTTTAAACGTGTATGTATTCTATACTTTTACATTTTAGGACTATTCAGGAATTAACATTCCTACATTTACTGGCATCAGTTCAGAGTATAAATTTTCTTACCTTGTTGCATTGCCAAGAGCAATTAATTATATTTCAGTCTACTACCTCAGTCCAGAACCCATTTCCCAACTCTCCTAACTGGTCATTGTTATTACCTTTTAAAGACTCAAATAAAATGTCATATTAGAAATGTAATATTAGGTAAACATACTAAAATCTGTACACCTAAAGAAGCTAAGCAAAAAGGAGAACCCTGGGTTAGATGATTAATTCTTACTTAGAAGGCAAATTGGATGGACATCTGAAGAGGGAGAAAACAGGGAGCAGGAAAGGAACCTACCACAGAGAGCCTCCGAAAGACTCTACCCTGCAGGGTATTAAAGCAGATGCTGAGACTCATAACCAAACTTTGGGCAGAATGCAGGGAAACATTTTTTAAATTTATTTTTTATCAATTATACTTTATTAACTTTGTATCCCAGCTGTAGCCCCTTCTCTCATTCCCTCCCAATCCCACCTCTCCTCCCTCATCTCTTCCCATGCCCCTCCCCAAGTCCACTGATGGGAGAGGTACTACTCCCCTTCCCATTGATGGTCTCATCAGGACTGGCTGCATTGTCTTCCTCTATGGCCTGGTAAGGCTGCTCCCCCCACAGGGGGAGGTGATCAAAGAACCAGCCACTGATTTCCTGTCAGAGAAGTTCCTGTTCCCATTACTAGGGATTCTTATGAAAGAAAGGGGAGATGAAAGTTCCTGTCCTGGAAGGAACAAGAACTCCACAAGGAGACCAACAGAACCAAAAAAATCTGGGCCCAGGGGTCTTTTCTGAGACTGATACTCCAACCAAGGACCATGCATAGAGATAACCTAGAACCTCTGCACAGATGTAGCCCATGGCAGCTCAGTGTCTAACTGGGTTCCCTAGTAAGGGAAACAGGGAATGTCTCTAACATGAACTCAGTGACTGGCTCTTTGTTCACCTTCCTCTGAAGGGGGAGTAGCCCTAACAGGCCACAGAGGAAGACAAGTCCTGCTGAGACCTGATAGGTTAGGGTCAGAGGGAAGGGGAGAAGGACTGCCTCTTATCAGTGGACTGGGAGGAGGGGTATAGGAGGAGATGAGAGAGGAAGGGTGAGATTGGGAGGTAATGAGGGAGGGGGCTACAGCTGGGATACAAAGTGAATAAATTGTCATTAATAGCAAAATAAATTAATTTTAAAAATGTCATGTAATCTGTAAAATATGACTTATCTATTTTATCATCTCTGCTTCCCAAAAATAAACAACGTGCACACACACACTCTTCTATTATAGCTAATATATGGTAATTTCTTTTGTAGTTCTTATATCCAGCAGTTTTCTCAAAATAAGACTTTTGAAGAATCTACAGTAACACCAGAGAGAATTATTGACCCATTATAAGGAGTCTTACTTAATCCTGTATGAATCAATGGCTCTAATGAGAAGAGAAACAAATTTTCATTAATGTTTTCTATTTGATGTTGACATTGACATCTGAGAACCTCTGTATGAGCTCTAAGCTACTGGGTCACATTTCTTTTTTTATCTCCAGTGGCTAGCTGTGGCTAGCTGAGGACAAATGCTCTAACAAAGGATTTTTACAGTATATTACTCACTCTGCATCTGCCCCAAATTGGTACTTAAGAACATTTGGCTATTTACTTAGAAACATCTGTCTTTGTGACTGATTTCTCACAGCATGTCTTTAAATTTATTTTCAACAATACACAGTGACTTAAAACACAGTTCTTTCACCCTGCCCAGGAGGCAGGAAGCAGAATACTCGTGGTTGCTTTTGAATTTGATGGGACAATAGGTGACTGATTGATGAGTTTCCCCCTCCCAAATTATGATAAAAGGGTGGTTTGATACTTACAATTTCATTTCTGGCAGTGAACTCAATGTAAATTCATATAGGAAAGATCTAAGCCAACCGAGGAGAATTAATTATAGAGTGTAGGGCAAAAGAGAGATATAAATCGTATGTATATGAGCAAATCATCTGTAATTAAATTTCTGGCTTAAAGAGAGGCTATAAATCAAAGCAAATAGCCCATTTTGTCAAGTATTCCACCTAAGTTGCAATGTCACTGCGACCAGGGGGAATGTTCATGCATCCCTTCATCCTCAGACACTTATATGGTGTTAACATGTTACACACATCTGGGTTGAGCTGATTTAAATTTTTAGCTATGTATTGCTACTTCATATTAAATACAGAAAAAAAGCAGATACACTATAACATGTATGATGGAACAAGGGAAATATTCTAATCATTCTAGTAATAAATGCATTAGGAAAATAACTGTGATAAACAGCCAACAATGTGTGCCCATGTACACATAACAGAAAATAATGTAATAATAACCTTTAAAAATAAAAGAACCCAGCATAAAAACCTAGAGTATTAGATTTAAGAACAAATGATATTGATCCTGGTTCTAAGATGCAATCTCTGTATAGTTCAATGATTTCACAAATGGGTACAAATGATTATTATAACTTCTGTAGGTCTCTATTGGGTCCCTGCCCTCAGAGCTAAGAAATCCCATGGAAGAGGGGGCAGAAAATTTTAAGCGTCAGAGAGGATGGAGAATACCAGGAGAACATGGTCCACTGAATCAACAAAGCAAGGCAGATATGGGCTCACAGAGACGGAGGCAGCAAACATGGCGTGTGTAAGGGTTTGCACTGGGTCCAATTCACACATTCGCTTGGTGTTTTTGTGGGAATCCTAAGTGTGGGAGTGGGTTTGTCTTTGTCTGTTTTGCCTGTTTGATTACCTTGTCGAGTCTTATTTTGAGGGAATTTGCCTTGTCTTGCTGTATATTGTTTTGTCAGTGTTGGTGGTTGGCTTTTGGAGGCCTCTTTCCTAAAGGGAGACAGAGGAGCTGTGGCTCCTGAAGAGACTGGTGATGTAGGCAGCTGGGAGAAGTAGAGGAAGGGGAGACTGGAGTCTGGATATATTGTATGAGAGAAGATTCTAGTTTCAATTTTAAAAGAATGAAGTAAAAGCATATGGTATATAGCATAAAACATAACAAACATGGAAAGAACTTGTATGGATATTCTTTGAGGATTGCTCGAAACACACTATATTCTGACCTAAATTTTTAAGATAAATCGCCAATAAGTAGCTATGAAAAATAACTAGGAATATAACAGCTTGGAAAGATATGAGTTCATGTGATGGCTTGGTTATCTGCCTTTAGATTCCAGAGTGGAGTATAACTGCACAACACTTTCAGATGACTAATAAGATAGGAGGAATCAAACAACTAGACAAAGTGAGCAGCAATGTGACATTTCTGCATTCCCGTTGACTGTACCTGTCTTTTGCCGTTGCATATTTGGAAGAAGATTTTTATCACTCTGCAGATCGCACAAGGCACCTTGAATACCAGCATGCCTATCTAAGCTGCTGTCTGGGATCCACACTTTGTTTTCTGAAATGGAAAAAAATGATAAAGTAATATAAAGTATAAGGCAAGATAAGTTCCACACCTTCAATGTTCACGGGACATGGACAGAATATTAAATCCAGAAGACGGGGGAAGGGCTCTGAAAAGCTCTTCTGCATATGATACAGCCATTGCAGTCATGAACTCACAAGAGCTGCTGCTGCCTGCACTATGATTCCATAAGACTTCCCAGGTCAACAGTGAGTCATAGATGCAGGAGATGCTCAGGCATTTCTACCCTTTCCTGGAAATCTCCTGATATGCTGTAATAATGTGATTCATCTTTCAGTTGTATGATCCTTCAGGGCTTCAATGGATAAGCCAAACTCACAGTCACAGAACTAGTGCGGTTAAATTCAACAGGTCACAAAACAAACAACAACAGCAACAAAAATACATGAACTTGGAAAAAAAATAAAACTTGTGGGGAAGAACGGTGTCCTTGTTAGTTTTATGCCAACTTGATGCAATCTAGAGTCATTTAGGAATACGTAGTCTTGAGAAAACACCTCCACAACATTGGACTGTTGTAGTGCTCTCTTCGGAGTATTTTCTTGATTAATGACTGATGTGTGCAGGCCAATCTCACTGTGGGGTGGTGCCAAACCTGCACTGATGTTCCTGAGTTATATAAGAAAGCAGGGCAAGCAAGCTGTGAGCAACAAGCCAATAAGCAACATTCCTCCATGGCTTCATGACTTCTGCTTTAGTTCCTGCTTCCAGGTTCCTGCCTTGACTTCTTTCAATGACAGAGTATGATATGAAAGTGTAAGATGAAATAAACATATTCCTTGAGTTGCTTTTGGCCATGATTCTTTATTGCTCTAACTACGACAAGGAAAATCAATAGAGATAGAATAAAAATGAAATAGAATAGCTTGTAAGAGTAATCAGAATACATATATGATACTGGGAGGAGCTTATGGGGGGATACAAAGTGAATGAAGTGTAATTAATAAAAATAATAAATAAATAAAATTTAATTAAAAATAAAATCTCAACATATTAGAAAAATCACTTAAATCCATTGCTTACTTTTTCTGCTATACTGCCAAACAATATTAATCTGAATTAAGAAAGATTTTTAGCAAAGAGATGTATTATAAAATGCAGTCTCAGTTGTAAAATAAAGCGCATTAAGCTCCTGTGCCTTAGTAATAAAGAAAAATAATATAAATGTCAGTAACAAACTCAATGTTCATAGAAATAAAAAGAAAGTTTAAAGCATATGACAATATAAATTAAGACACAATAATTTATGAACAAAGACACTTCTGTGTTTGCGGTGGGGGGGGTAGATAACAAAGTTTTGCATTTACTGCTTAATAACATGACAATCCCCTAAAATGCAGTTAAACATATGAAGAGTAAATGATGTAAATGATGCCAAGAACCAGCATTACAAACAAAACACCAAAACTCAAGTAATGGAAAATCTACCACAATTTCTGGATCCATTTATCAGTTGAGGGACTTCTTGGAATACTCAGCAATTAAAAACCAGGAAATCATGAAATTTGCAGGCAAATGAATGGAACTAGAAAAGCTCATCCTGAGTGAGGTTACCCACAAGCAGAAAGACACACATGGTTTATACTCATATAGATGTGATGTTAGACATATAATATAGGATAAGCATACTAAAACCTTAAGAAACTAATCAAGAAGGATGACCCTTGGGAAGATATTCAACCCTCATTCAGAAGGGAAAATGGTATAGATTTCAGACACGGGAGAAAACAGGAAAAAGGACAGGAGCCTAACACAGAGGGCCTCTGAAAGACTCTACTGATCAAGGTATGGAAGCAGAGGCAGAGACTCATAGCCAAACTTTGGGCAGAATGTATGGAATTTTACAAAAGGAAGGGGGATTACAAAGACCTGGAGGGGACAGGAGCCCCATAAGGAGACCAACAGAACCAAAAAAATCTGGGCCCAGGGGTCTTTTCTGAGACTGATACTCCAACCAAAGACCATGCATGGAGATAACCTAGAACCCCTGTACAGATGTAGCCCATGGCAGCTCAGCATCCAAGTGGGTTCCCTAGTAAGGGAAGCAGGGCATGAACTCTGACATGAACTAAGTGGTTGGCTGTTTGATCACCTCCTCCTAGGGTTGCAGCCTTGCCAGGCCATAGAGAAAGACAATACAGCCAGTCCTGATGAGACCTGATAGGCTAGGGTCAGATAGAAGTGGAAGAGGACCTTCCATATCACTGGAGTAGGGGAGAAGATGGAGGGAGAGTAGGACTGGAAGGAGACAGGGGAGGAGGCTATAGCTGGGATACAAAGTGAATAAATTGTAATAAATAAAAAAAAATAATTTAAAAAATGTGAAAAAAGAAAAAAAGAAATAAAAATATGATATAATGTAAAACTACTGAATCGGGGGAAAAATCTCCCTACAAAGTCCTTGACCTGATGTGTTTTATAAATAAACAAAACTAGACCTAAGATGATGGGATAGTCAGGAATAGTCAGCAAAATGCTTGTCACTAAGGTTAGGGGCCTGGGTTTGGATCCCTAGCTCTTGTATAAAAAGCCAGGTGTGTCAGAGGCCAGTAAAACCATCAGTCCATGGTGGAGACAGGGTGATCCCTGGAGTTCAGAAACCAGATAGTCTAGTGATTCAGAGAGCTCCACAGTCTTGGTATAAAAGAAAGAAGATGGACAACAAATAGAGAAAACACCAAATGATGACCTTGGTTTCCATATGCACACAGATACCTGCTTTTGCCTACACTCAATGCAACTGTGTACATGCTCACACATGCATGCTCATACAATTAAAAAAGGAAAAATAAGAAGAATAATCAATACCAATACTCTTATTTGGAGAACTCTCTCTACAAAGATGTGGGGAAGCTCACAAAAATTAGGAAGTGAAAAAAAATGAATAACAAAAAGTTCACATATCTGGGAAAACTGAAATTCACAAGATTCCTGAGGGCTCTTTCCCAAGATTACAGAAACAGTACACTTCTGGAGGACAGTGACAGGCCCGGAAGCCAAGAGGGAATTCCCAGATTGCTGATCTGCCTTAATCTTCCAATTCAGCAATTGTATACAGTCACCCATGTTAGAGTGGGAGATTCATTGATGATACGTTCATACAGGGGCATATTATCAGCCTTAAAAAGAAAGGATTGGTTTCCTTTAAAAACACAATTTTTTTGTGTGGGGTTGGGGAGGGAATGAGGGAGCTGGATACAGCTGGGACACAGAGTTAACAAAATGTAACTAAAAAGAAAAATAAAATAAAAAAAAAAAACAATTTTTTAACAGCGACTTTCAAACTTCATCCCCTGGAATTTTGGAAGTTTGGGGCATGCATAAAAGAAAGGAAAATGAACCTATAGTGACTCATATTCTACTCTTAGTTTTTTTACACTTCATTTTAAAAACATTTCTTTCTTGCACATGATAAAACTTGGGACACTAAGCTAAATTAAATATGCTGGTCCACTTTATGAATCAGTTAATTAGAATAAGAGAAATTATACAAAGAGGCAGAAGAATGCTGAGGGTTAATGAGAGGATAATGAATTAGGTTTAATGAGAATAGAATTTTGATCTAACAAGGTAAAATGTGTTCTGGAGAAAAGTGGCACTACTAATGTTATTTATCATTATGAAAGTAAAAAGTACCACTGAGTCACACACTTAACAGTCAAAAGTAAATTTAAGCTGTTTCTTTTCTTCACACAATTAAAGACAATACAAATATTTCAGAAAAACACTGAAATTACATATTACTGTTAGAAATTTAGGAGATCCTGATATTTTTATGATTTGTTTTTAATACAAAATTTAAAGATAATGTTTAGCTGAAGTGATTCTAAGAGATTTGTTGCTTTGTGATATGAAATGAATGCTCATTTAAAATACTTAACACGATTTTCCACCGATATTCTTATTGTCTTTTCCTTAATTTCTGATATCCTCAAATATGACAGCACACACAACGTCAATACTTTCAGAAAAAACAAACAAAAGGTGTTAGTCATGGAATACAGTTGCCTACTATGCTATTATATGGTGGGTGTTTTTTGCTGTTGTTGTTGTTTTTTTTTGTTTGTTTGTTTTTGTTTTTTAATTGAGTGAGGATTTGACTGGAGAGTCCCAATGGTCGTGACTTCTGATCAGAATTTACCTGTGACTGTTATCCCGGAACAGGAATCGCAGCATTCTATGCTTGATGAAGGAAGAGAGTCGAGTCTTTCATTTTTATCAGGAATAAAGAACTTCTCAAGTCCTTGATATGGCTCATTTATAGGTTTTTTTCTGAGGGCTATTTCTTGTAACAACTAAAAAACAATATTTAATGTTTGTTTATTTCTAGCTGGCAAAGTCATACATACATTCGCTGAGTAATTTACTATGACCTTGAGACCGACTCTGTTGTGATAACTTTTATGGTGTAATAGTGTAATAGGGAGACAAAATAATCCAATATTTAGATCCAATAAATGTTACTATAAACTGAAAGTTGTTATTAACCCAAGAAAGTTGAAAATTTACAAAGTAATTTTTTTTTGCTGTATTTAGTTTTTTCTTCCCTTAGTATAGAGTGGTTTTCAACCTTCAGAATGCTGTGACCCTCATGCTGTGGTGACTCCTAAGCATAAAATTATTTTCATTGCTACTTCACAACTGAAAATTGCTATTGTTATACATCACAATGTATGTCTGATATGCAGGATATCTGATATGCTATCCCTGTGAAAAGGCCTTTCCATCCTCAAAGGGTCGCAACCCACAGGCCAAGAACCACTGCTCTAGTACCTTTTTCACATAAATTACGCTAGAGTCAGGAAACTCTTACATATGCTTCTGAACTAGTGTTTGTGTTTATTAAAAGAAAAGTTTAAAAGATGAAGTAAAATACCAGTGAGAATAAATCTGATGTGATGATGAATGTGGATGAAATCCAAGTTACTCAAATAGATACACAGCCTAAAGCAAACATATTGGAAACTGAGGCAAGAGGAAGAGAAATAACTTGTGATGTTAATGTAGTTATAACCTAGCAATTCTTGACTGTGTGTCTTTTAGAGTTAGTACCTATACTTATTCTGCCACCTAACTCACTAGTGTTCAGATTATGATTGTGATTAAACGAAAACAAAACATGTTCTAGACATGTTGGCTTGTACATATTCCTGACACAAAAGAGTGGAAAAGAGTGGAAGAGCAGGATATCTATGAGTTCAAGGGCAAGCTGGGTTGCAAAGATTCTAAGTTAGGATTTTTCTTGCTGTGACAAAACACCATGTCCAAAAACAACTTGGGGAGGAAAGGGTTTATTTGGCTTACATTTCCTCATCAAGGGTCACCATCAAGGAATTCAGGACAGGAACTAAAACAGGGCAGGAACCAGGAGGCAGGAGCTCATGCAGAGGCCATGGAGGAGTGTTGCTCTCTTGCTCATCATAGTTTGATCAACCTGCTTTCTTATAAAACCCAGGACCTCTTTCTTGTTTATCTTCTTAAGGTGTATAGATTTCATTATGTTTATCATATCTTATAGGACTGTACGAGTGAGTATATACCATGTGTGTCTTTCTCCTTCTGGGATACCTCACTCAGAATGATCTTTTCTAGATCCCACCATTTGCCTGAAAATTTCATGATTTCCTCGTTTTTGATTGCTGAGTAGTATTCCATTGTGTAAAAATACCACAATTTCTGTATCCATTCCTCCATTAAGGGACATCTGAGTTGTTTCCAGCTACTGGCTATTACGAATAAAGCTGCTAAAAACATGGTTGAGCAAATGTCCTTGTTGTGTTCTTGAGCACATTTTGGGTATATGCCTAGGAGTGGTATGGCTGGATCTTGAGGAAGTGCTATTCCTAATTGTCTGAGAAAGCACCAGATTGACTTCCAAAGTGGTTGTACAAGTTTACAATCCCTCCAGCAATGGAGGAGGGTTACCCTTTCTCCACAACGTCTCTAGCAAGGGTTGTCACTTGAGTTATTCATCTTGGCCATTCTGATGGGTGTAAGGTGAAATCTCAGGTTCATTTTGATTTGCATCTCCCTTTTGGCTAACGATGTTGAGCATCTCTTTAAGTGTTTCTCTGCCATTCTATATTCCTTTACATAGAATTCTTTGTTTAACTCCGTACCCCATTTTTTAATTGGGTTATTTGATTTATTGCTTTTTCACTTCTGTAGTTCTTTATATATACTGGATATCAGCCCTCTGTCACATATAGGGTTGGTGAAGATCCTTTCCCAGTCTGTAGGCTGTCCTTTTGTTCTGACAACAGTGTCCTTTGCTTTACAGAAGCTTTTCAGTTTCATGAGGTCCCATTTATTGATTGTTGCTCTTAGAGCCTGTGCTGTTGGTGTTCTGTTCAGAAGTAGTCTCCTGTGCCGACCTGGGGTAAGATGATCAATCCTCACTTAGACAAATGGATGTGCATTGGACATAGGAGAAAGTAACAAGTAACAGGACAGGAGCCTACTGCAGAGGACCCCTTTTATACTGTACCTAGCAGTGTATCAAAGTAGATACTAAGACTCATAACCAAACCTGCAGCAGAGTGCAGGGAATCATATAAAAGAAGGGGGAGTTAGTATGATGTAGAAAGGATAGGAGCTCCACAAGGACCAAGTCTATCTGGGCACAGGGGTCTTTTCTGAGACTGACACTCCACCAAGGACCATGTATGGATATAACCTAGAACCTTTGCTCGGATGAAGCCCATGATATCTCAGTAACCAATTGTTTTTCCATAGTAAGGGGAACAGGGACTATTTCTGACAGGAACTCAATGGCAGGCTTTTTGACCTTCCCACGCCCCAAGGGAGGAACAGTCCTGCTAGGCCACAGAGGAGGACTTTGCAGCCAGTGCTGAAGATACTTGATAAAATAGGGTCAGATGAAAGGGGAGGAGGTCCTCTCCAATCAGTGGACTTGGCAAAGGGCAGGGAGGAGATGAGGGAGGGAGGGAGGATTTGGGAGGGAATGAGGGAGCGGGATACAGTTGGGATACAGAGTTAATAAAATGTAACTAATAATAAAAAATAAAATAAAATAAATAAAAGAATAAATAAATAAATAAATAAATAAAGCCCAGGACCACTAGCCCAGGGATGATACCACCTAAAATGGACTGGGCCTTCCTCCATCAATCATTACTTAAGAAAATGAAGAGGGAGGAAACAGAACAGAACAGGAGCCTACCACAGAGGGACTCTGAAAGATGCTAACCTGCAGGGTATCTAAGCTAGCTAGCTAGGCCCTTTACTTAAAATATGAATCCTAGGAGGAAACAAGTAATTCATACATAAGACCTCAAGATTGATTCAAGATTCAGGGAGAGTGGTTATCAGTATTAACAATTCAGAATCAATGTAATTAACGCTCAAATATACTTTGATCCAAAAAAGTAAATACCACACAGTGATTCTTATAAAGCCAAACAAATATACAAGTTACCTTTAATCATCCTAAAATGAGGCTGGCAACCAGTATCATCATTCAGAAATCCTAGTCCACTCTCCAGGACATTATTCATAATTGTCCCTGATATCGATGAGCTCTAATATGTATGGATTCTGCCATTACTATTCTAAAAAATGTTTTTAAACTCTGCATATAGGTTTGGCAATTTATAATAGTGATATTTTGTTTTGTACTATTTTTTTTTCAAAACTAAGAAACTTTATAATGGACAATTTTAGAACCAGAACAACTGAGAACCTCCAACTAGTCTATTTTTATCCCCAGCATAGCCCAAAAAATAGTGCATAATTCAGTAGGAAGTTAATACTTTACAAAGACAGAAGTCCAAAATGAACAACCTTACACTCAATTTAGATATCAGGAAACATCATAGCCAAAATTAACCCTGATTCTTGAACTTTAATTTTACTCTTGAACATAACAGATTTCCACATGATTTCTGCTAAGGTAATTACTTTCATTTTGTAAAGGGGAAATTACAATCAGTTCAGATATTTGCATTAGAGATGAAGAAAGAGTGAATTCAACTCCGTGAATATCTGAAAGCAAGAATTCATTCTTCCGACTGTGAAACACCAACTCTTCTGACGTTTAATCTCAAACAGTCTCATTGTCGAATAGACTCCTTGGTGGTGCCTTTCTGTTAGGCAAGTTCTTGCTACTTACAAGCCAACTTACCCCAGAGACTAGCTTAGCCAACCACTGAATGAAGGCACTCTCTTAATGTCTTGCCTCTCATGTTGACACTACTATTAGCAGAAGACATTTTCTGTGAAACAATTCACAGTTTTATTCCACCGTGGAGGAAGTCCATGTTACTTTACTGATGAACTTCTAGAGGTAAAAGTTATTTAATTCATCTTGAAAACACTAGGTCAAAAAACCTAGTGTTCCACAAATGAGCATGACATATACTCTTCATGACATTGGCTTAGACTATTTTCAGACGATTGTTGCTTGTCACTGCCTGCCTGAAACTTTCTAAAGAACGATTAATTTACACTGTGCTCAAATCAAAATAGATTCTTTGAAACAGACAGATAACACTAAAAAAATTTCAGATACCGTCTGTAAGTCTGTTGAGCATATTTTCATGAAATTCTATAATGACTTCCTGAGCAATTAGGTATAAGATGCTTTTGCTCTGTGATGACTAATGTTACCGCTTTTAAGAAAAACACACGTGTACACAGAGGACCGGATGCAGGCCCTTGCTTGCTATTTCAATCTCTGGGAGCCCATGGGAGCCCTGCTTTCTTGATTTGATATTTTTCATTCTCTCTGACTCCTACAATCTTTCCTCCAAGTCCTCTGCAGGGTTGCCAGCTCTGCAAGAGGAAGGGCCCAATGGAGACCTACAAGTTAAACGCTTGCTACATGTCTGGCTTTGGTCTCTGAGCACACTCCTGTCTGCTGCCGGAGGAAGTCTCTCTGATGACTGTGCCAGGTGTTCTTTGTGGCTCCTAATAATGGATGAGGGTGTTTCTCTGGATCATTGCCTGCTCTTGAGACTCTTTTCCTCCTATTGGGTGGCCTCATCCAGCCTTGATAAGAAAGTTTCTGCTTGTCTTACTGTATCTTCTTTTGCTTAGCTGTTGTCCCTTTAGAGGCCTGGCTTCTGAAGAGTAAAAGGAGGGGGAGTGGATCTGCGGGAGAGGAAGACGGGTATACTGGGAGGATTGGAAGGAGAAAAACTGTGGCTGGGACATATTGTATGAAAGAGGAATCTATTTTCAATAAAATCTTTAAAAAGAAAAGACGAAAAGCACACATGTTTAACAGTAGTAATAAGAGGAATCAAAAATGCAATTAACCTTTAAAGGTTTCATTTAAAATTTTTGAACTCTTTAAACCTCGTATATATGCAGTACCTAACTTCAACACAGAAATTAATATAAATAATTTAATTTAAAATAAAGATTTGTAGACCAAAAAATAAATAAATAAAGAAAGAAAGAAAGAAAGAAAGAAAGAAAGAAAAATAAAAAGCTATTGAGAACTTTTACATTGAGTTAATCATGTTGCATTTTGTTATTGATAAACTCAACAATGCATGCTTTTATTATTTATTCTTCTCATAGTGTGCATCTATGTAAATTTAATACAGATCTTAAATATTTGCAAAGAAAACAAGAATATCATGTTTTCCGATATGAAATTTTTCATAATTAAATTTCAACATAGTTTGAGTTGTGTTCTTGTTAACAAGTATAGTTTTGTTTCATCTTAAATTATATCATATTTATTTTAAGAGTTAGCACAAACTACACATTTTTTCAAAATGTTCTAATAAAAGAGTAATGGATGATATACTTTAACAATCATTTAATGAAAATATTTTAAATTTCTCAATACCTTACTATGTCCTTAGCATCTGGGTTCTTCAAAGTTATTTGATTGACTTCTTACAAATAAATAACTGGTATTGTTCTGCATTATTTTCTGATTTCTGGATTTACATGCTGAAAATAATGTTTTTCAATTTCTCCAACAGAGGTACATTGGCATCAGAATGTAATTAGGGAATTTTTTTGCACAAGAGATTTAGTGATTAGACTAGATTATAAATTATTTAATGATTTATTAAAATTGACCTGCAAAATCTTGCAAGCCCAGTTTTACTTGCTTTGTTTTATTAAGGGAAAACTGTATGCTCAAAAAGGAAAGCTTTTACTATTAGTTCAAATGCATTCTTTGTGTCTTCATTCATTATTTTGTTGCCATAATAGAATGTCACATACAAGGCAATTTGTAAAGAAAGTAAATTTCCTTTCAGATCTTGGGGCCATGTCTTTTGAAGGTTTCCTGGCTCTACCATCCCATGGAGAAAGGTGGAAGGAAAGGAAACCTAAGAGAGATAGAGGCGGCCAAACTTACTGTTGTAACAAACTGTGTCAGACAGCAACACTCTTTCCACAATAACAAAGGCAAGACATCCATAAGGAAAGAACACACATGACCTGATCAACGCTTTGAACACTCCACCCCTTAACCTTACTGCTTCATGCACTGGAGATTAACTTCCCAACATAGGAACTTTGGAAGACACAATCAAGCCATGGCAAATGGCGTGTGTCTCCTTAGATGCTTAAATTCATTCACACTAAATTTTCATAAGTCATATTTACAGAAAAATCTAAGCTACTTTTCAGAATATTGAATTATTTGAACAACACATTGATGTAATAGAAGTTTTAAATTTTATTATATTTTATTTTAGTTCATTTTTGTACATTTTCTCCCAGCCCATACATCTAGAATTGTGTCTTATTAATCTTTTTATATAAAAAAGAGCTTCTAGTGTTGATGTAACTTTATTTTTCTGTATTATATCTTTCTTATCATCAGTATTTCTTTCTAAAGACATTGAATTTAGCTTATAATTGAGTTTTCGTAATTTTTAGGCCAGGCCCATGATTCATTGATTTTCACTGTGTTTCTTCCATTCATGAATATGTATGTTCTTTTGTTCACAGTGGCTTTATACCCTAATAAGCATTTCCCTGAGTTTAAAAGGATTTTATTTTGAAATTGGGTTTAATACACCTGAGTCATCAAGTTTATACTTTATCTGGGTTTCAACAGCAACTGGACACCATTGCGAATCCTACTAAATATTCCGTGACCACAAAAAAACAAACTTCAGAATTGAAATACGGCCCTCGTAAATGTGTGTGCTGCCTTAACAGAATAATAAAGACAGTTTGCAAACAGAGCCATGGTAAGAGACGATTTGTATACATTTTCTAGTAATTAGTTTTACAGCTTCACCTCACATGTGAGAGCCTTTCTGAAAAGAAAATGGAGACAAGATGACAGAGAGAGAAAGCAAACTGAATGGTCTAAGATTTCAACATCTGTGAACCTTCTATGGTCTTGTGGATATTTGCAGAAGGTACCAGACAATTTTGCTCAAAAAAACTGGCTTTTTTTTTTCCTTCACAAATACTTTAGATGTTTAGAGAGCCACCAATCCATGTTGGCTCCCTGAGCCATTTTCCACTGAGCATTCTGAGGATAGATAAGGTCGGATTCTCCTCCTGTAGAAGAACGAACATTCCCTAACTACAGCATTCCTCCTATATAAGTAGATAAATTAAACCATCTTCACAATGCCTCATGGAATCTGGGAAAATGGATTTTTGCTTTATTTCTTTGTTGAAAGTAGAGACCAAATCTACTGCTTTCTCCACTGAGGTAGTAGGAAGAAAAGCTGATTTGAAGTAAGATCTTGAGTGCAAAAACTACTATGGGTAAATTGTAGAAATTTCCTTCCAGAAAAGACTTGGATTTACCTCTCCCACATATATCATGGCATTACTAGGAATGATCAATATTAGTGAATATCTTGGTTTGGAAACTTCAGGGAAGAAGGTACATACAACTGGACAGCTCATGCCGACTAGTGTGATATTATTGCTTCAAAGTTTCATTTCTCATGTCAGATATTTCATTGCCCTAGCCCAAATCTGTCCAGATCAGTTTCTATCACTATGTTGCACATATGGTTATTTCTCTTAGCAGGTCTATCCTTCAGCATCTGAGCAGATGTTTAAGAATCTGGAATTTTGGAGAAATCTCAGTTCCAATTTTATATTTCAAAGATGCCATGCTTCTCATAAGACAGTACAAAAATTCAGCCTGTGTCAAACAGAGTTAGCATCAACTCAAGTTTCATCCCCCCACATATTTTAGTTCTTGTTTCAGTTTAGGCTACACAAACTGACTTTAAATAAATTGAAGGGATGCAAAAAGGTAGATTTACCTAATTTCTGAGGAGTTTATCATTAACAATCACAACTGCTATGTAGAATGGAGATTCCAAAATAGTTTAAAATATGGCTGAGTACAAGAATGAGCCACTTTGCTTGCTCCAGTATTTCTTACTTACCCATATCCTTGAAATCATGATATTCTCTACCTACATCATAGATGATGGATCATTTTCTTTGCACCTGAACTGATAATCACTTCCAACAATAAACATATGAATGTACATATATGTGTGTATTCTATGTATGTATAAATATACATATATATGTATTATAGAATGCATTACACTCTATTATTCATAAACAAATTTTATCTGAAAAAGTACCATTATTCTTGATAGACCCATGTGATGGTTCTTTAGTATCATTTGTAACAGAAAAATGCATGTTAAAATGACATTCACCTCTTAAGAATTTGTCCTATACAAGCCCCTAGTGTCTGCTTCAATGAGTCACCTTTAGCTATCACCTTATAAGGAAGCATATTTTTGGTTCTATTTATTTATTTATTATAATTTTTTCACTTTGTATTCTACTGCAGCCCCTTCCCTCATCTCCTCCAAGTCCCACTTACCCTCCCTCATCTCCCCCTATACCCTTTTCCCTAATCCCCTGATAGGTGAGGACCTCCTCCTCTTCCAGCCGACCCTAGCCTAGCAGGTGTTATAACTACAGTAGAAGATAGCCTTTTTATGTACTACATCAAACCATAATTTTCTGAAGTACATCATTGTATATAATGTAATAGGTATTTACCAGTGGTGGCTTTGTAGTGTTTGAATCTTCTAAGTTTGGCCTCTCATTTAGATTGCTGCATTCCAATGACCTGATGATGTCTAGAGATAAATTCTCATCCATGAAAGATGTAGTTAAATTTATGGTTGACAAGGAACGCTTGCTCGCAATTGGCATGCAGGAATCAACAGAATTTTGGTTATTTCCTGGGTATATGTTTTTCTCCATTACATTTTTCTCAAAAGAGATGGTTTCTCCTAGGTTTTGGAACTCATCAGAATGAATACCCAACTCCACAGTGTTAACAAAGTCTGTGTTTGAAGATTCTGTTGCTGAAAACACATATTTAACAAGACATTAATAAATACATTAAATATTAACTGATTATATTTTTCACAAACCAAAGTCAAGTGGTTAAAAAATATTTTACTTATAAATCTTATTTTATAAAAATGTGTTTGCTTATTTCCATGTTTTACCTTTGCAGTCCAAATTGTGCTGAGATTGGGCAAAGGTTGTCAACTAGATAAAACAGCAGCAGTGAGGGGCAAAGAAGAAAGTGTGGCAGGGACATCTGCTATACCAAGACATGGATGAGCAAGACAGTATGAGTCACCGCCTCATTATGTCTGACCCAAGTCTCCTGATTTAGATCATCAGTTTTCACTGGGCTGCAGACAGGAATCATCTTCCATTCTTTAAAAATATCAGCCTGTAGTCCGACCTCAACCAATTAGACACTGAACTGAAATTCAGGCAACAACATTTGTCATTCCCTCCCATCAGACTCTGTATGTGACTGACATGAAGCCAGCATGGCAAAAGCACTGGGCAAGATATTCTGTGGATTCAAACTATTTTAAGGATTTTTTGACCAAATTGCTTTCACTTTAAAGCACACCAACCAATATTTGTCTCAGATAGCGCCTAAACTATTTAACTCTTATATTCTTTCCTCTATTATATGACAGATTGTGTAAAATATACCTCAACTCTTATTTTCCTTCCTCTATTATATGACAGATTATGTAAAATACTAAAGAGTTTAACTAAGAGTTCTCTGGTATAAATTCTAGGCTATAGCCGCCAAGTGCTGCCTGTCATTACAAAATACTTATAAAACTTGGCAAATACACGTAGCATATAGAAAATATCCTTCAACCTGTTCTAATTAATAAAAATGATGAATATCATGAGAAATGAGATGATGAGAAATATGCTTCTAAAAGAATATCAGGAAAGCTATAAGCACAGCAAAATGTCAATGATAGTCCTATGCTTGTCTCTTAGAATGAATCAAATATAAAAATATATAATTTGTTAGAATAAAAGATAGGCATTGTGCATTGAAAAGTCCACATATACCTTCAGTAATATATTCCAAGACTGAAAAACACCACTGCTGAAAACCTTTTCTTTTTTTTAATTTAATTTTATTTTATTGAAAACCTTTTCATAATTCTCTGTAATAACTAGTACTCAGAGTACAATAATAGAAGTGAGTAAATGGAAGAAATATTTGAGGAAAGATATCTGAGAAAGAATTTTATCCAAAATGTAAGAACTCTTAAAATCCTATAATATCAAAGCAAACAACTGAATGAGCAGTATGTGAATGAACATTTCATTATAATAACACAGAGAGGATATATCAGAGTACTTTCCTAATTTATACAAAGATGCAGCTTAAAATCACAGTATCTCACACACAAATGTTCACACTCATATTCCAACAATATACAATGGTAAATTGTATGTCTATAAATACTAAATATCAGATTTTTCTAGGTGACTGTAACCCTGACAAGGGTTGACCAAACCCTGACAAGAAAGGAATTCTATTGCCCTCTGAAGTGCAGAATGTCTCAGTATTTTGATAAAAACAAGTGGTTTAAATATGGGCTGTCGTCCACAGGCTAATGCCTGGTTAAATATGGGCTGTCGTCCACAGGCTAATGCCTGTTTGGACACTGGTTCTCTGATTTGGGAAGGCTATAAACTTTTGGAAGGTAGAGCCTTGCTGGTGGGAGGAGAGCTGTAGAAGTGGAATTTGGGGTTTCGTATCCTGGCCTTGAACCTTGTTTTTCATCTCTCCTCCCTGTGGGTAGATGGAATGTGATAATTCTGCTTCCCTGACTACTGGTGTCCCTGCTGTCATGCCTTCCTTGCTTGACACAAGGAACTGTGTACTTCCTGTAACTATAATCTGAAATGAATCCTTTTTTCCAACCTTTTTTTAGTCAAGGTATTTATCACAGTATCAGAAAAAATAACTCATACATTGGTTTTAGTGTTAACTATATTCATAACTGCCAAACCTTGGAAACAAAAGAATATTCTTTTACAGATCACTGGAAAGCTAAATAAATTGAAGTTCATTCATACAGTGCAATATTATTTAGTGCCAGAATAAAACGAGACTTTTGGTGTGAAATGTTGACAGTAGGGGAGCTGCGTGTATGTGAGTGCAAAGAGAATACTGGAGTCTTTATCAGTTCTGCTCAACTTTGATGTAAGCAAAATAAATCTCTAAACAATAAACGTTATTTTAAAACATGTTTAAATGTTTTTGAAGTAACACACAAGTATTTGTGTTCACAGTTTTCTCAAACACAGCTGAAAGGTGACTGTACCTCGGTAAAACAATATCAATTATATGTGGGTTCAAAGTGCCAATGTGAAATGTGTGTATACAGTTCCTGAGGGCCAGACCAGTTTATAATGTCAGGACAGGTAGGAATGGCATGAAGTCTCCACTCTTCCTCAGCTTCTGCTGGCCAGTTGGGTTTTCAGCAGATTTAAATACTGCTCTTGGGTATCACTCAAATTCTTCACAAAGACATACCTACTCATTTCCTGAAAAATCTGAGATTTATAAAATATAGTACTAAACTTAAAAATCACCCGGTAACTACCTTGTACATTAGTAAAAGAAAGTCAGAGAGAGATGATGGCATTTCAAGGTGACACAGATTGAGTGGCAGATATAAAAATTGAATCTGACTATCAGGTCAGGGCACTTCAGTGTGACTCTCTAGATAGTGATCTTAAAGATTAAACCAAAAAAAAAAGAAATCCCTAAATTCCTTACAGCAATCAGATCTGAAAAATTCAAAAGAGCTAGAAGAGATGACACCACAGAAACAAAAACAGTGAATTGTTAGGCTTAGGATTCATCTCACATAAACTTCACATCCAATATGAATATTATAGGGAGTTGTTAATTGTATATGAAAACAAATGAGACAGTCATCATACTTTCATCACTAAAACTTACTCTATGTGACTTTAAAATATTCATTTACTCCATAATAAGTTTTATAGAGCCCATATTGACTTTATTTGCTTATAAAAATACACCATTATCTTTGATTAAATATTATTTGTAAAAAAATTATATGTTTTCAATCAACTACTCATATTAATCTGGCTCTATGATGAACAAAATAATAAGCAAAATGTTCCTAGACTACTATATCTATTGATTTGATTAAATTACCAACATTCATTATTAAAATAAATTAAGCAAAAAGCAGAATGTTACCTTTTAAGTCAGCCTTGTGGCATGTAGAGTTTTTTCTTAAACAAAAATTTAAGATGTCTGTTTTTCCCTTGTTGAAAACAAGATGTTGATGAATGCCATTTTCACAAGAAAAGCAATTCCGATGATCAGGAAATGTAGAACTTTCATGTTTAGAGACAAGCACAAACAATGAGTTTAAAGAAATAGTCCTTGAAAGCTCTGGTATACTAATAACATAAGACCAAAATTTGGTACTGTTTTAAAATTTTGGTAGATATATTTCATACAATATTAGCTAAGTGGTTTTATGTATAAACAATATATGACGTAGTTAACTGCAAATAAATTGCAAAATCTCAATAGAAATTTACTGTTTAATAACATTGATGTTTACTTTTCTTACATCTTTGAGAATGTTGAATTTAGTATAATCACAATATAGTATGTCATGAATATATCTGTGTTCCATTCAGTGGTGAACATTAAAAGCAGTATGTAATATTTCATTTCAGTTGCCAACAATGAATATTATCTGTTTGCATAGCTGTTCTCTCGTCACATTAACTACAGACCAAGTAACACCAAATTTTTGTGTAACTCTATAATAACAAATCTCATGGATTATAGTTAACGAAGATCTTATCTTAGGTCACTCATGATTCAAGAAAAAGTGATATTATAGTTCTCTGGTTACCTTCAAAGCAACACTATAAGACTAATGTCAAACTATAATGGTAATTTTGCTCACCTCCTCTAACAGTTTACAGGGGTCAAAGATGACATGGGATGATGTATATTAAAAAAAAAAATCAGACATGAGAGAGTTATCCCAGAAGCAGAAAGACACACACGTTATATACTCACTTATAAGTGAATATTAGACATACAGGATAAACATAATAAAATCTGTATACCTAAAGAAGCTAAGCAAGAAGGAGGACCCTGGATAAGATGATCAATCCTCACTCAGAAAGGCAAATGGGACAGACATTGGAAGAGGGAGAAAACAGGGAACAGGACAGGAGCCTTCCACAGAAGGCCTCTGAAAGACTCTACCAAGCAGCGTATCAAAACAGATGCTGAGACTCATAGTCAAACTTTGGGCAGAGTGCAGGGAATCTTATGAAAGAAGGGGGAGATGAAAGACCTGGTGGGGACAAGGAGCTGGAGCTCCACAAGGAGAGCAGCAGAGCTAAAATATCTGAGCATAGGGTTCTTTTTTGAGACTGAGACTCCAACCAAGGACCATGCAGGGAGATAACCTAGAACCCTTGCACAGATGTAGCTCATGGCAGCTCAGTGTCCAAGCGGGTACCCTAGTAAGGAAAACAGGGACTGTCTCTGACATGAACTCAGTGGCTGGCTCTTTGATCACTTTCCTTACCAGGCCACAAAGGAAGACAAGGCAGCCAGTCCTGATGAAACCTGATAGGTTAGAGTCAGAGGGAAAGGGAGGAGGACCTACCCTATCAGTGTACTTGGGGAGAAACATGGAAGGAAAAAAGGGAGAGAGGGTGGGAGTGGGAGGGAATGTGGGAGGAGGATACAGCTGGGCTACAAAGTGAATAAAGTGTAATTAATAAAAAATAAATAAATTTTAATAATCAAAAACAAAAATAGGGGGAGATAAGATGATTCAGTGAGTGAGCAGAGTTGTTACTAAGTTTTCAGACCTGAGTCCAGTCCAGAAACCCTACATGGTAGAAGAGAATCCATTCCTACAAATTTTACTCTGATTTTTATTTACAAGTATATGCCAACATATATACACAGAGGTACACAAGACACTTAAATACACAGAACTAAAAATAATTAATCTTTTAAAAGTAGCGAGCAAAAATTTCATTCATTTCTTTAAGGAGACACAATAACATATATTATTGGCTTCTAAACTGCTGATCAGAAAGATGTATCCTCACAACACCTTGCTATCAATGGCAGCTCTCCCATTTAGTCTTGAGAGCCTATGTCAAGATGGGATGCTGCCTGGTAATTCCAGGCATCACTCAGCCTCGGAGCTGCCATGATATGCTAGGAAGGGCAGAAGCTGATCTGAACAAAACACGAGTGGGGGATGCTTAACAGGAGCTGGATCCCACTGCTAAGTCACATGGAGCATTTATGATGATGCACCAAAAATGCAAAATGTCAAGAAGGGAGGAAAATTTTAACTTTACTAACAGAAAAATAATATATTTGATTATTCACGTAGAAATGACAAAATTAGCACAAAGCAATTACAAAGTGAACTATTATACGTCTTAGGCCAATCACATAGGAGGTTTAGCCTAAAGAGCAGCATTGTATCAGAGGAGCTCATGAATCTGATCATTTATATGAGTTCTTATTTTAGAGTTCAAAAGAAATCACAGACAGAAAGGATCTTAGAGAAAAGAAGGTTGATGTACATTATATCCGACTTGGAAAACTACATCAAATGATAGCAGCCACTAAATTCATATGAGTATGTAAAGGAATAGAACTATTAGACAAGATTGTGGCTTTGTTGCTTTATAAATAAATATTCCGGCTAGAGAGATACATGAGATTTGCATGGCTGGATCTTAATTTTGTTATTATTAATTTAGGCTATAAGTAGACCAGATCTACCCTATAGCCTCATCCTTGAAGGCAAATGCTTAGCTCTACCCCAAGCCGTTCCATTAGTGACTGGTGGTTAAAGAGTAACAATGGTGGATGAGAAAGAACTTACCTCAGTTGACTCTCTGCACCAGCCAATTCTACTCTGTAAGGCACTGCATTCTCTGGCTCTTCAAATTCTTCTTTGTGAGTCTTATTAAATACATGTTATATAATATTAATATTCTTAAAATTTCAGTATAACATTTCATATAGCCATATATACAGTTTTCATTTCATTTCATAGCCAGTTAATTGTTGTTGATATATCTTACTTATTTCTACAAATGATTCTCTAGTTATACATGTTCCAGGAAAACAAAATTTAACAGTTCATCCTTGACAAAATTTAATATTTAACTCAATATTTATAATTGTCACACTTGGTACAAATAATAGTAACAACTATCAATCCCAGTAGACTAGTAACTACCACTTTTTCAATTATCTTAATGTCATATCTCCACCTTATTCTAAGACTAAAAATTTTACTGAATGGTGTGGGTGTGTGTATATTGTGTAATTGACTAATATCTTCTCATTATTTAAAGGATAAATAAGCCATTAATAGAAGAAAGAAAAGCTGTAGTAGCTACCAATCCAGGAGCCACAAGAGAAAGCAAGAGGTAGGTTGTTTCTCACCATTTTCTGAAGTAGCAATACAAAATTTCAGAATGCTTTGGGGAAAGTGGTAGTGCAACTATTAGCTAACGAGGGAGTCAAAGTGCAGAGGCTCTATCACATCTGAGTCATTTGGTCTGAGCTCTGCTTGGCTGTTGTACTGACATCATTTTTAATAACTCCCTTAAATGATAAATACTATCTCTCCCTTTAAAAAAATAATATGAATGATATTCCAGAAACTACATATTACACCTAAGTATATTCAAACAAGATACCATTTGGTGAAATTGACCTATTGTGGAAGCTTGAAAAATAACAAACTAAAGAGACACCAAACTATACTCTGTGAGTTAATGCAGCAGAACATTGGAACACCCCCATGATGCATGTCTCCACAAAAGTGTCACTGTTAAGTTCGCATGTACATGTGTTCTCTGAAATAAAATGGATAGCTTTATATTCATCCAAAAGCTGGAATCCAAATGTGAATTTCTTCTTTTTTTTTTAAAGACCTATTTATTTATTTATTTATTTATTTATTTATTTATTTATTTATATCGTATTCTGCCTGCATGTGTGCCAGGAGGCAAGTAGAGGGCACCAGATCTCCTCATAGATGATTGTGAGCCACTATATGATTGCTAGTGTTTGAACTCGGGACCTTTGGAAAACCAACCAGTGCACTTAGCCTTTGAGCCATGAATTTCTCTCCAGCCCATGAATTTCTTCTTCAACTCTAACGATTTTCAAAGGAATCTTACTGATAACAAGAAGACAACACAATTACAAATTTTTTATGTTAAACAATTTGAGTATCATTATATACTTACACTATCCAGTTCTACTATTGTTACAGATGGTGGAGGTCTCGCTATATTCACTTTTTCTACTGGCATAAAAAGGGGTGGGTGTTTTACTTTGATCTCTTCAACTAAGAAATAAAATTGGAAAATATTACCAAAGAACATATCAGACAATTTGCTGTCTAGAAATAATACTACCATAAATAAAAGAACAGTATTTCATGAATCTACAAAAAGATGGAAACACTGTCAACATCTTCAGCTCAAATAAAACACATTTTCTTGCAGTTATTTTTTGCATGAAACTAAGTTAAAGCAAGTAAAAGGAGATGGGGTCTCATAATGTAGATCAGAATGATGCTTGGACAAAATCTGAAAGCATGTGTTGATCACTACTTGGTTGTACAGTTTTAAACAATGCTGAAAGATCTAAAAGCTCAACTGACCATCACTGTCAGCATCATTTTCATTCTTAGTGCACTGTGCCTCTGCAGTAGCCTCACGCGGATGTGTGAATGTGTTTGGGAGCATGTTACAAAGTTGTTCCTGTGGAGTTCTACAAAACAACAAAGACACAATTAAAAGAGAAAAAAAAACATATTGATTGAACTTTCACAGAGAAGACGTTTACTTGTCAAGTGAGTGAAAATTCAAAATTAACACTGAAACTTTGAGTGTAACATTAATTTATAGATTATGATTAACAAAATTTCAATGTGATAAAAGTTTCTAACTCAATTTCACACCACCCAAGGAGTTTTTCAGTTGCATACTGTGTTTTGTTTAAGATGAAGGACAAAGTCATGATACAAGTCAGTACTCTAAAAAAAGCCACATGGAGTCCAAAGAATTTGCCCTGCTGCTGACAAGGCTAATTTACAAGTCTATGTTTTATCTCACATACTTGGCGCTATTTTGATGAGTTCTAATGCAAGCTGAGGGCATTGATCTAAACCTTCAGTACACGAGTAGAGTGGAAATCGTGTCCCATTATAAGAACGTGGGATGTTCTGGCGTGAACTCAGTGACCTGCTCTTTGATCACCTTCCCCTAGGGGGTGAAGCCTTGCCAGGCCACAGAGGAAGACAATGCAGTCAGTCCTGATGAGACCTGATAAGCTAGGGTCAGATGGAAGTGGAGGAGGACCTCCCCTATCAGTGGACTAGGAGCTGGTCATAGGAGGAGAAGAGGGAGGGAGGGAAAGAGGGCTGGACTGGGAGGAGAGGAAAGAATGTGGGATATTCTGTCTATGGCGTCTATGACCTAATTAACATGACTGGTGGGTGAAGACTGCTTCAAATGGAAAGCACAAAGCCTGGGAATTCTCAGAGTTCAAGAAACTGTAATTAACTCACAGATTTATGAGAGGCTTCATTTTTAATCAGAATAACTGCACAATCTTCATAGATCATGCAAGCTCACATGGTTGCCAGGCAAAAGACCTTGTCTTATGGATACTGTCAGTACCAACATAAAACTTAAAATTTGCTTATTTTTATCCTAACCACTTTTGGTACATTCAGTGCTAGTAGGCAGTAGATTAAATAATCTCTACTATGATGCTATTGGGAGTGGAGGAGTTGAGAACCTGCTAGTTCTCAGTCACATAGGCAGAGAACACGGCAAGAGCACCCTTCCGCCTCTGATCTGAGTACCCTTCCTCCTCACGCAGTTCCTAGCTGTGTTTTCACTTTACCATGCCTCTTTTCCTGCTTGTAAACACAGCGGGTGCATTTCTAATATGGTGTGCAAATCACGTAAGTACAAAATATTTTGTGTTACTGAGCTTTACATCTTAAAATTTTTTTATGGGAGATTAATTACTTCCACTGAGAATTTAACTAAGTGAGATATAACACTATTATATAATATAAAAGATTAAAGGGAAACTGGCATTTGGTCACCAGAAACTGCTTCCTACTTCAGTATTAGTTTATTGTGCTAATAACTCCCTTTGTATGACCTGAGTACAAATAAGCTGTTATCCAAGTATTTTACGAAACAAACCAACTTTCGCAGTTGGTTCATTTTCATCTTTGTTTTATAAGTAATGCCTTACAGAAAATTCTGATAGCAGGGTTGAAGAGCAGAGGCACTACAGATTATTTATTCTATATAAAATTCCAACCCCAGCACCTCCCACAGAACCATAACACATAAATAAAGGTAAAAACACCTTTTATTATAATTGTTACCTCTTCATCTTCTTTAAAATTTAGTAAGTTTTTATTAAAATATATTTGCTCAATATCTCTCCTCTCTCTCTTTCTCACTCTGTGTGTGTGTGTTGTATAAACAGGTATATGCATTTGTACGCTCATGTGTATGCAGGTGGGTTTCAACTGCCCTCCCTTTTATTGTACACAATCTTCACTGGTCTTAACCTTGTTCCCACTGGACCTTGCCCCCTTCTTGACCTTGCCCAATATAGGCTAGCTTGTGCACAATGACTCTTAAAGATCTGCTTGTCTCTTCCTCCCCGACACTAGGATTGCTAATGTTTGCTACCTGCACAACATTTTTTATGTGGATCCTGAGGATTAAAGCAGTTTCTCATGTTTGAAGCAAAGACACTACACAGACTGGTTTTTTGATTCCTCATAGACATTGATATAAAACCATTGACTTACTGACATGAATCCATTTAAATATAAATATATCCAAGAGCTTATGGTGAGAGTACCTAGCCCCAGAAAAGTACCCACTGTTATTATTTTCCTAAGTGTACACAGTATTTAGGTGCTTTCTAAACACAGATCTCTCTACCCAAAAACTAATGCAGCCCTCAATCCTCATCAGAAAAGCATCTTTGTACACTGAACAAAACCTAAAACAAAGACTCAAAAATGATAAAGGTGGAGAGAATAAGTGCCTGCTTGGTGCTCATCCATAAATGAGATATCTGCATGTTCCTTCTTTCTGGGGCTAAGGGTACAACATGAAAGCCAAGGGAAGAAGTAATGTGTTCTGAGTATGACAGGACCATTACACACATACACACGTAGCAGCTGTGGTTGCTTACACAGGCTGGCATAAATCCAAGCTGCGAAAGGGAGTGGGGTGGGAAAGGGGCACTGGAGTCCCACTCCAGCTGAGGAACAGTGAGGAGAGTCGGTTTGCTTAAAGGGTGTGGTCCCTGCTGGTTGATCATTCTCCAGGAGATGGCCCCAAACCCACACTTACTGGTTCAAAACTAATTAAAAGAAAAAGAAGAGAAATAACACTTTTTTTTAATAATTCCATTTTTTAAATGCAAAAAAGTCTAAAAAATCATCAATGGAAGAGCAAAATAGAATTATGAGTCAGCTTAGAAAGTAGTTAGAGACAGAGTACTACCCACATGAAATGTTATGTTCTAGAATGTCCCAAAGATGAAATGGTTGGATATAACCTAGAACCCCTGCTTGTACATAGTATCCAGCTCAGTATCCAAGTGGGTTCCCTAGTAAGGGGAACAGGGACTGTCTCTGACATGAACTCAATGGCAGGCTCTTTGACCTCCCCACATCCCATGGGAGGAACAACCTAGCTAGGCCACAGAGGACATTGCAGCCAGTCCTGGTGAGACCTGATAAGATAGAGTCAGATGAAAGGGGAGGAGGTCCTCCCCTATCAGTGTACTTAGAGAGGGCCAGGAAAGAGAGGGATGGAGGGAGGGTAGGATTAGGAAGGAATGAGGGAAGGGGCTACAGCTGGGATACAAACTGAATAAACCGTAATTTATATAAAAAATAAAAATAATTAAAAAAAATGATGAAATGGGATTCCTCAAAAATAGATTTTTTTTGACTTGGCTCTTTTTTTAAATTTATTAATCTTTTTACTTAATTGCAGTTGTATTAATTTTAATTAATTATAGCTGTATTTTCTTTCTCTGTGGCTTGGTAAAGGTTGCCCCCTC
>REGO01000185.1:2773678-2784798 GCA_010120015.1 Rhombomys opimus | reverse complement strand
AGTCCACTGATTCGGGAGGACCTCCTCCCCTTTCATCTGACCCTGTTTTATCAGGTATCTTCAGGACTGGGTGCAATGTCCTCCTCTGTGGCCTAGCAGGACTCCTCCTCCCTTGGGGTATGGGGAGGTCAAAGAGCCTACCATTGAGTTCCTGTCAGAAATAATCCCTGTTCCCCTTACTATGGGAAATCAATTGGTTACTGAGCTACCACGGGCTACATCCAAGCAGAGGTTCTAGGTTATATCCATATGTGGTCCTTGGTAGAGTGTCAGTCTCAGAAAAGACCCCTGTGTCCAGATATACTTGGTCCTTGTGGAGCTCCTATCCTTTCCATGTCATACTAACTCCTCTTCTTTCATATGATTCCCTACACTCTGCCGAAGGTTTAGTTATGAGTCTTAGTATCTGCTTTGAAACACTGCTAGGTAGAGTCTTTCAGATGCCTTCTGTGGTAGACTCCTGTCATACGTCCAATGCACATCCCATTTGTCTTTCTAAGTGAGGATTGATCATCTTACCCGTGTTCACTTTCTTGTTTATCTTCTTTAGGTGTATAGATTTCATTATGTTTATCATATCTCATAGGTCTATGTAAGCGAGTATATAAATGTGACTCAAAGACCACCATCATAACACCCCCACCACTTAGGAGGCATTGGAACTACAGAAACACTGTACTTAGAGTGAGATCTACTTTATAAAGATTATTGTTTTCCCCTGTCCTCTAGAAAGTTGCCAAGAACAATGACGTGCAGCCGTCTCTGCTTTGTAACAAATTGCATTTATACCATCCCAAGTCACAACCTCTATAGGCCTATGTGTTGTTAAAATCACCAATGACGAAAACACATCTTTGTTCATAATGTTCGTTTCATATTGTAAGTTTGTTTTAAAGCAAATTACAAAACCATGAATCTGACCATAGGTCTTTGAAATTTTAAACTGATTATAATTAATAAAAGTATGAAATGAAAGATCTAATTTTAAACTATTTTAATTTAAAAATGTTTTAATTTAATAGATTTGTAAAATAAAGGCACAAATATGTATGCTAAAACATAGCAAACTCATTTTAAAGGAAATCTTTATTTCATCCTTCTGTTATTATTCTTGAATTCTATACTATATTTGCACCTTTTTCACACTTTTGTTATTATTCTTAATTTCTATACTTTATTTGTGCCTTTTCCCAGAGTCACATTTTTTGTTGTTTCTTAAGGTTAAAATATACCATATACATTCATTTGTATATAAATATAATTGTTGTTAATACAGCCAAAGTGTCACTGTAATTTTAAATTGTTTTAAAATAAGTCATACAGATAAAGTACATTTACAAAATTGCTTCAGAAAGCCATCTTTCACATACAAGGAACACAGACAACTCCTATTTCCTAGCAAAGAGTAATACTAAAATTTTACTGATTACCTCCTGTGTTTCTTAAGCCATAATTTTTCCATGTATGACAGACTGTCTTCTGAAAATTCGATATTAATTGGTTCTGTCCAAATTTTCAAATTAGTTTGTACTTCACATTCTTCCACTGAGTCTATAAAAACAAACACTGCACATAATTAATATAGCCATGTCTATGAATTATCATCTCTTTTCTTTAGATATAGAGTCAATTGTTTATGGTGTGTAATTCTTTGGTATTTATCTGTATAAATGTAATTATTATTAGGTTATGATATGATACTAATATATCAAGACTAAGATGTAAATAATGCTGAAGTGTTTTTAAAGCATTGGTTTAATAAATTGTTCTGTGGATAATTTCTTCAAAATCTCTTGAAATCAAAGAATCCTATGAGTCAAAAGCTTTCCAAATGCTACATTCTTCTAAGTGAAAACAGGTAAATACGAGCAGAGTTGCTGTATCTTCCACACTCTCAGCACACACAAAGGTGTATATTATAGCCATTTCTAATAATATTTACATGTTATGGGGAATAGAAAATAAGTAATTTTAATAAATTAATTCTATCTTATTCAGAATAAACAGAACATCGATCCCAAAGTACTTTTGCCTTTGCAGTCATTCACTCCCAAATGCTGTTTATTTCTGAAGTAGCGCAAACTACAAAACTACTCCAGGGATATAGCTCCAGGACTGGTAGCTCTTCCAACCTCTAGAGATGGTTCCTCTCTCTAGGTTGCAACACCCTCAGAATAAAATGCTGCAAAAATAATAAAAGGAAGTAGTAAAGATTAAAATCAAACATTCTAACACTATGCTGGTCCTAATATCATAGTGCATACTGTAGTGATTAGCATCCAACACAGCTGATAAACTAAAATAACGGAGTTTCTCAGCTTCCATTTTTCCAATAGTATTGTGGAAAAGATATAGGGAATTTGGAGAGTAATAACTAGAATCTATTAAATGGCAGAAGAAAAGGGATTAGGAATGTATATTGTGAACATGAAGATATGATGGGAGGGGAAGGAGGTGTGTTTAACATGCTCAAGTTCAAAGAATTAGTGCAAAAAGACAGGGCAGGAGGAGGAAGGGGAAGCTTAGGTTGGTTCTTTTCAGAGACAAGAACCACTGTACTTGAGAAATGGCTCCCAAATCTGGAAAAAAGAGAAGGAGGAGGACAAAGGAAGTAGCCCGTGATTTGCTTTTTTCCATTCATCAATGGCACATCCTCAGGAAATAAAGATGAGACTTAGTCTTAACATGCTTGTTGGTATCTTTGGTAACTGTGCCTAATCATGAACACATAACTGCTAGGAGAAGAATATTTGGCTAAGTGTACATTCAGCAGACACTTTGCTAGTTAACTAAAGGGCGTAAAGATTCACGAGGTGTGGCTCCATGGGAAGAGGGCTGCATGAGCTGTCTCTGAGGCTTTGTTTGCTCTATTGCTTCTGGCTGAGCAGTCTTCTTTACTGAGAATGTGTATGAGACACTCCATCACTCATCCTGTTGAGGTCATAGGTGTTTTTCTTAATATACAAAACAAAATTCTTAAATGGATGCCTGAAGAAACCCAGAAACACCCAGGAGACCAGAGAAGAGGAAACCAAAGAAGCCAATGGGAGAATCTCAGCAGGGAGGTGAGATAAAAGAGCTTTAGCTCACAGAGAAGCCTCTGGCCACCAAAAGCACCTAACATTCACAATGAAAAAAAGGAGTATCTTGATGGTTAAAATGAATGAAGGTAGTAGTCAGTGATATACATAGCTGGAGAACTGAAAATTTAAAACACACTGATCTGCTACCTGGTTATGGAACACAAAGGTGCTTAAAGTGATTTGCAATAAATATTGTACATACTAAGGATAGTATTCACCTCCATTATTTGAACAAAAATTTAACGGTCTGAAACAGTAGGCGTTGATGATAATGGGAACAACAGAAAACTCTTACACACTTCAGATGGAGTACAAACTGTTGAAAATACTTTTTCTGAATAGTATGTTTTTATCTAATTTAGCTGAGGAGATACATTCATGAAAAAAGGGGTGTTCAACTCTCAAGTATTGATGGAAATGTATTCAGGGCATATTTCAAGACCTGTATAAGAAAACGCATAGTAGTATTGCTTGACATTGTCAAAACGAGAAACACCCTAAAGAATAATCCACAGGTATATTGAGAAATAGTGGCATAGTCCCATGAGATCAGTAAAAATTAAAAGCAGGTGAATTAAAACCATGTACATTCTCATGTATAACTTCCAGAGAAATAATATTGTGTCAAGGAGACATAAAATAATATAAACATCGTAATTCCATATATATGTATATATATTGAATAAAGTTGAAGTACTTGGAAAAAATGACAATATATTTTGAATAAGTATCATGGAAATGAAGGGAATAAAAGTGTAGAACAGGTTATGAGATGCTAGAACAAATGAAGTCATGAGGAATGGCAGAATCATCGTGCTTATTGGTGTCTCCTCCAAGAGCTGTAAAGTTTACAATACTCTTTTATATATGTTAAATGCAGTATATGAAACCTACATGAAACATTTACAAATATTTACAAATGCATATAACATTAACAATAAAATGTATCATTTTCCTGAGCCAATAAAAGTTAAATATGTCAGGAGTAGCCCTTACTTTAACTATTTCTACAAAGAATGAAGGGGAAAGGATAGAAACAATCACTCAACACAAAACAGTGTTACTTTTTGCAAATGTCCATTGTCCATTAGATCATCATAGCATCTTTCCCCAAGGACCCATAATTGCACTTTACTCTTTGCTGGTACATCACAGTTCTTTTCTTTTCAAACTTCTTAGATAAACATATATTCTTCTTCAATGTGGCATAGCTATATAAGCCCTTTCTTCCCTCAGACCAGTTTCTCTATGAAAATAATATTATACATAAGATGTCTGCCACAGGCCACAATTTATCTGTGACCTCCAGTTCCAATCAGTCTTATCTTGGTGATGTTGCAATATCAGAATAACTTCTATAACTTTACTGTAACAAGGACAGAGAAGCTACCCTTCTTGACACTTTAGAGATGACAGGGTCCAAACTACCACAGAGTAATTGTTCCTCCTACTGTAGTGGAAGCCCAACAGGACTTTTATAGATGATCACAGCAGTCTGAAGGCAAAATATCCAAACTTGATGAGATACTGTCTTCTAACTAGGACCATGTTAAACCTTATGTGAATTACTTTAAAAAATAAACTATTAAGATAGAAATTTATAGAAAACATGGCACATAAATAAGGCTTACATAGAACATATGATGTTAGCCAGTCCTGATGAGACCCGATAAGTGAGGGTCAGATGGAAGGGAAAGAGGACCTCCCCTATCAGTGGACTTAGTGAGGGGCATGGGGGGAGATGAGGGAGGCAGGATGGGATTGGAAGAGAACGAGGAAGGGGGCTACAGCTGGGATACAAAGTGAATAAGATGTAGTTAATGTAAAAAAATAAAAATTTAATTAAAAATAGAACACATGCTGTTGACAGAGTAAGCAAATCTGTATCGGAAATACATATTTTCACATGAAAACAAATCATAGCAGTTCTGTTATAAAGAAAAATGCTCAAAATACCCATTCTTGCTATGTGACAGTTGTTCTCTGCTCACCAAATTCCTAATGACATCCATCTAATGGCCAATCACTGAGTGGAGGGTAGATTCAAAAAACGCAAAATATTACAGACTATACAATACTACACAGCTTGAAAGATAAGCTGATTCTGGAATTAGACAGTGAAGGAACATCCTAGCCCTGCCACATAAATTATACCACCAATTCCGGTTATATCTAGTGACAGAAATAGAAAAAACAATGTACTCACTGTGTCAAGAACTTGCACTTGTAGCCTAAATCTGACCTATTGCTTTCTGATGACTGGATTTCTGTGTTCATAAATACAGGGTTTATTGCGACACAGTACAACTCCTTCATTCATGTGTTCTCTGTGACCTTTTTCAAACTCTATAAGGTTGCCTAGCTGAACGTGCTTATAGCAAATATTAAGTTCTGTAGTAGGTCCTGAGCTTCTATTCAATTGCAAATAGAGTGGTACATTTTCTAGTAAAGGTATAGCATCTGAAAAGCAACTGTGGTTAGTTTGATAAACTTTATCATGCTCCAATTATCCTCTAAACATTGGCTTTTTCACTGAGTAATCATTGATGACAGCATTGTCCATAGTTCCCCAAAATATAGTGCTTTCAGGCATTTCACTTTAGCACACAAAAGCTACCAACTTTTATAGGACCTCCAAGGCTTGCAATGTAGGATTCTTCCAATATTTACATCTAAAGAAATAAGTATATATTGGAGCCATATTTCCAATGCACCCAATATGAGGAAGAATTAAAATAAGGTTTCATTCTTCACTTTACGTGCAATAAACCGTTATAAACTAAAAGTTAGAAATTAAGAATGTTTCTGAAGTTCTGAGCATTGTCTTTTCTCCATGGCTAAATCCTGGTTAAATTCTGCTCCTATAGAGGCTTTCTTAGGACCACTATCCCTATGATGAAATACTATGACCCAAAAAGGCAGTTGGAGAGGAAAGGGTGTGTTTCACTTACACATTGCTGTTCATCATTGGAGGAAGTCAGGGCAAGAACAGGGCAGGAACCTGGAAGCAGAAGCTGATGAAGAGGCCATGAAGGAATGCTGCTTAGTGGTTTGATCCTGCTGGCTTTCTCAGCCTTATAAAACCAGCTTAGAGGTGAACCAATTCACAAAGGTCTGGGTCTCCCTACATCAATTGTTAATTAAGAAAATGCCCTATAGATTTCTTTTAAATGAAAGAAAAATATTGCCAACACCAATCTATTCTTCCTATGAGATTCGTCGTGGTCATATTCAACCTGCAAATTATAGTTTATGGTTTTCATGCAAACATTTGTTCCCCCATCCTCTCAGTTTATGGTGCTATTTTGGAGGCCATGCAGTTTTAAAGGTTGAGGCGTCACAGATGGAAGTAAATTTCCTGGAGGCATACTGTGAGGCTTATAGTGGCATCTTATTCCCTGTCTTGTGTCTCATGTCTGTTCTATAGTAACTTAAGAAATGAAGAGTCCAGCCATCTGCTCCTGCTGCCTTGGAACCACCTGCTGCTGTATTTTCCCTACCTTGATGGACTGTATCATCTCCAACTGTGAGCCAAAATAAATAGTTTCTTCTTTAGTTTGCTTTCTCTGAGATTTGTAACACGGAAAAGAAACGTTACTTATCTAATGCATATAAAGTATCCTTTGCTTACCTGCCCTCGGACTTTTCACCTGATACCTTGTAGATCTAAAATAGAATAGTTTTCTAACCACTGTTGCCTTGAAGGAAAAGCAAAGCCAAAACGTCAATGCTCTATTCCTGTGATGTTCTGAATTTACATAGAAAACCAAGGTAAATATCCCCCCATGATCAATTCATGCTTTATAAATATTAAACAGCTCACCACTGACCGCCTAGTGTGTACACAAAGCTCCCTTGAGATGTAGCAAATTGCTCTTTATTATTTTTAAGCATTGTGTTTGTATTGCAAGAAATGAAAAGAAATAAAGACGCATTTATGTTATTATATGAATATTTGAACAATGTACATACTTGGATTTTTTTCATGTCCTTTCTGTTGCATGTTTTCCTCCTGATTTCCAGCTCTCCACTGAGTTAAGGCTTCCTGGAATAATTGCGCAGATGCTTCTTCATCAAAAGGCATTTCACACAAGGGCTTGAAACCTTCTCCTCCTTCGGCTGCTGTAGTTTCAACCTAACCAGTTTTAAAAAATGTAGTAAAGAGCATTTATTAAACTTCCTGTATCTTATAAGAAAAGCATGAAAGGAAGATATATTTAACTTAGAAATTTTTTTATATTTTTATATCTTTTCAATGCCTTATTGTTTTCTTTAAAACTCTATTGGCAGTTATAAATGGTCTGCTCAGAAGTTAACTATGTTGGGGCCTATAAATCTGATGACTTTCTCCATTTTATCTCTGTTCCTTCCCTTTTACAGATGTTCTGGTTGTGTACACATTATCCACCTTTTCTTCTTCCCCAATCCTGTATTCCAGCAGTTGTGTGTTAGGTAATAACATCTTATTCTCTATCTAGCCAAGACTGGTCTCAAACTTGAGATCTCTCTCCTTTGGCCTCCTGAATTATGGGATTATAAGCATGCAATCATACAGTTAATGAGTATAAATGTATATGTGTGATTTTTATGTGTTCTAATATAAATCTTATGCCATCAGTGTGTCCAAAACCCTTTGATTCTCTGCACGGTTCTATCAGCATCTACAAAGATCTTGAAGAACTTCCTTGTCCTATACTGTCACTTCTTCTTCTCTCCATCATTCATCCACTCCAGCGAGCCTCACAATCTTGGATACCTGAGAACCATTAGGAACATTTCCTCTTCAGGGTCATGTACTAGTTTTCATAGCGTTTAACAACCATCTTCCTCGTGCCCTTCAGTTTCCCCAGTATCACCTTCCTACAAAGTTCTCCACTGGGAATACTGAAGATTCCTAACTCCTCTGAACCTTCTTTCTGGTTCGTTTGTTTTTTTCTACTACATATTATTTATGTGTCAGTTTATTCTACAGATCCCATTAGAATAAATATGGTATAAATGTTCTTTTTATCTTTTCATTACGTACCAAATCTAGTACATGGTTAGAAAATAGTAGGTTTCCTTAACAAGCAAGTAAAATGATCAAGTTCATCAAAGTGCAGCAAATGATTCAACCCAAAGTGTTGGTTCTTTGCAAAAATCAATAATATTGATGAATCTTTAACAAAATTAACTAAAAATAGAGACAATATTCAAATTAATAAAATTAGTGATGAAAAAGGAGACATAACAGTAGACAATGAAGAGCTCTAGAAATAAGGACATGCTTTAAAAACTTGTTCTTCCATTCACTCTGCCTGACAGTTGCCCATCAGGCTCAGCATCTGCTTTGATAGTCTGCAGGGCAGAGGCTTTCAGAGGCCCTCTGTGGCAGGTTCCGAGGTTGTTTCCTGTTTTCTTCTTCTTCTGATGTCCATCCTCTTTGCCTTTCAGGATGGGGATTGAGCGTTTTAGTTAGGGTCCTCTCTTTTGCTTAGTTTGTTTAGATGTACCGATTTTAGTGGGTTTATCCTATGTTGTATGTTTATATGAGTGAGTATATACCATGTGTGTCTTTTTGCTTCTGGGACAACTCACTCAGGATGATCCTTTCCAGGTCCCACCATTTACCTGCAAATTTCATGATTTCGTTATTTTTCATTGCTTAGTAATACTCCATTGTATAGATGTACCACAATTTCTGCATCTATTCTTCAGTTGAGGGGCATCTGGGCTGTTTCCAGCTTCTGACTATTACAAATAAAGCTGATACAAACATGGTTGAGCAAATGTCCTTTTTGTGTACTTGAGCCTCTTTTGGATATATGCCTAGGAGAGGTATAGCTGGATCTTGAGGAAGCACTATTCCTAGTTGTCTGAGAAATCGGCCAGGAATTTACTTAAGAAGTGGGAAACAACAAGAGCTGGAAAGGACAGGAATTCCACAAGGAGAGCAACAGAACCAGAAAATTTAAACACAGGGAACTTCGCAGAGACTCAAACTCCAACCAAGGACTATTCATAGAGATAACCTAGAACCCTGCACAGATGTAGCCCATGGCAGTTCAGTGTCCAAGTGGGTTACATAGTAATGGGAAGAGGGACTGCCTCTGATATAATCTGATTGGCCTGCTCTTTGATCACCTCCCCACGAGGGGGGGAGCAGCCTTACCAGGCCACAGAAGATGACAATGCAGCCACTTCTGATGAGAACTGATAGTCTAAGATCAGAAAGAAGGAGAGGAA
Organism: Rhombomys opimus; assembly: GCA_010120015.1. Taxonomy (NCBI): domain Eukaryota; kingdom Metazoa; phylum Chordata; class Mammalia; order Rodentia; family Muridae; genus Rhombomys; species Rhombomys opimus. The sequence goes on along the minus strand of REGO01000185.1, from coordinate 2,775,490 downwards.
GACCTCCCCTATCAGTGGACTTGGGGAGGGGCATGCATGCAGAAAGGGAAGGAAGGGTGGGATCCGGAGGGGAGGAGGGACGGGCTTATGGGGGGATACAAAATGAATAAAGTGTAATTAATAATAAAAAATGTGCAAAAAAAATTAAAAAATGTTAAAAAACAAACAAACAAAAAAAGACTTGTTCTTCACCTAATTAGAAATTCTAAAAGAAATAGATAATTTCCTTGATACATATGGTATTACAAAGTCAAATCAAAACCAAATAAGTGAATTAAACAACTCATAACCCCCGGTGAAATAGAAGCAATAATTAAAAGTTTCCCAACCATAAGCATCCCAGAGCCAAATGAATTTAGCAGAGAATTGTCAGACTTTCAAAGAAGAATTAACACTAGTATTCCTCAGATTATTTCACAATATGAAAAGACAGGGAAAATCGCATAATTCTTTTTATCAGGACATGACTACTCTAATACCTAAACCATGTAAAGAACCCAACAAAGAAAAAGAATTGCACACCAATTTCCATTATGAACATGTATGCAAAAATTTCCAATAAAATACTTGCAAACAGAATGCAAAAACACATCAAAACATGATGATGATAAAGCATGTTTCATTCCAGATTTGCAGGGATGGTTCAACATATGTAAATTAATAAATGTATTCACTGCATTAACAGACTAAAAACAAAAACCTGATCATCTCATTTCATAGAAAGTGTGACAAAATCCAACACCCCTTGCTGACAATAAGCCTGGAGAGATGAGAAATACAAGGGACATAGCAACATAATAAAGGCAATTTACAACACACCAAAACCAATATCAACTTAAATAATGAAAAAGTTGAAGCATTTCCACTAAAATCAGGACAATAAAAGGTTGTCCAACTCTCTGCATACCTACTCAATATAGTACTTGAAGTATTCTAGAACTCATTCTGTAGAACAGACTGCCCTCAAACTCAAAGATTACCTACCTCTGCATCCCATGTTTTGGAATTAAAATAATAACCCAATTAAAAATACGAGGTTCTAATACTAATAAGGTTCTACTCAAGACAGCGCTCTCAAAAGATGAAAGACACAAATGACTGAGAAAAACTTAAAATAAGTATTCAGCATCTTTATGCATGGGGAAATGAAAATCCAAACTACATTCAGATTTCCTCTTATAAAAATCATGATGGTTAACATCAATAAAATGAATGAGATAGCACATGCTGGTGAGGATATAGAAAAGGGGAAACATGCATCTATTGCTGGTGAGAATAAAAACTTATACAACCACAATGGAAATCAGGGTGGCATTTCCTCAATTATCTGGGAATCAATCTACCTCAAGATCCAGCTATAGCATTCTTGAGCATATACCAAAAATATGCTTTGTCCTACAACAGAAACACTTGTTCAAACATTCTTTGCTGCTTTACATATCACAGTCAGAAATTGGAAACAGTCTAGACATCCATCAATAGATGAATGAATAATGAAAAATGCTACATTAATATTAACACAATGGAAAATTCCTCAGCTGTTAAAAAATGGAATCATGAAATTTGTAGGTAAATGGATGGAACTAGAAAAAAAAGTTATCCTGAGTTAGATAACTCAGACCCACAAAGACATATATGGTGAATAGTCTCTTACACATGGATGGTGAATAATATCTTTCAATAAGCATGTTACTATCTGTTTAACCACAGAGGTTGGATATTGATTACAGGACTAGGTGACCAGGAAAGAAACTTTAAGCTTTGGGAAAACAGAATACAGTTTTGAGAAATGGAGAGGAACTGAAAATGGAG
>REGO01000185.1:2754915-2766909 GCA_010120015.1 Rhombomys opimus | reverse complement strand
CAACTGAACCTCTCTCAGGTTGAGTAATGAGTACCAATGAGCACACTGACGCAGCCATACTTCCATCAGTTCCAGCTTAAGAAAGTTAATACACATCTCACACCATCTTACTTTGCAGATTTGAAAACAGAACTGTGAATGCCTCCATTCATGATAATTTTTGGTATGGTTTGATTTGGCGACAATCAAACCATACTGTGAGGTTGGTTTTGAACTTGGGACCCTGATGCCTCAGCCTCCTGAATATCACATCCCACCATATCTACACCAACCCTTCTTCTAGAGTGTTAAATGTATCTGGCTTTCTGCTTGCATAGCTTTAAAAATGATGTATTGTAAAGAGAGCCTTTGTTCTAAATTGATTGTTCTAAACCTGGCAAAAGAATTCTGCCAAATATAAAGATTAAGAGATAAGGCAAGATACACAGAGAATGAAAAATGTATTTTAAAGGCTCAAAGAATATTATAAATCCATTAGCTTCAATGCTTAATAAATATTGATTATTTGCAATTAGCATTAACTATACAATTTTTCTGTAAGAATAAGTTATATACTGAATTTTCCCATCAGTGCATATAATTGTGATAGTCTGTGTACTATCAATTAAAAGTAATGCCTTGAAAATACTTTTTTTTTAAAATCAACTCAATTTTTAATTACTTATTTAAAAAACACATGCTTTTATACCTGTTAAGCAACTAAATAACCATAGAAAAGATAAGTGTTACCTCCAAATTTCTATTACTAAAACATAACTCTGTTCTCACAGTTGGTTCTTCTGACGAATTACAGATCAACTTATTAAAAAAATTTTCCTAAAAGTAAGCTTTACCTTAACTGAAATCTTTATCAAAATTTAGGGAGGAAATCAATAAATGACTGGCCAAAGTTTCATCTCCTCCTTCTACTAAAATAAAATGTCAAGTGCAAGCTAGGAAGAAAAGGCCAACATTTTCAATCATCGGGCAGTTTGAAACAAAACAAAACAAAACAAAAAACAGAATTTGTACCAAAGTTCCTAAACATACATGTAAAAATACAGAGAAAGCCAAATATTTAGAGAGAAACAAGTTGCAACAAAGGGACCCACAGCAGGATATGCATTTTCAGGGATAGGCAGAGAGCTCAGTGAGGGGAAATGCTATGCAAGGTAAAGACCTTAAGTCAAGTCCTCAGAACCCATGTGAAAGGAAGGTGTCATCATGGGCCTGTAAACCTTGTGCTCCAGGACAGAGGCAGTGAGGGTGCTGGAGCTTGCTGCATACCAACCTCCCTCCGGATTCAGAGACACAGCCTGGTTCAAGAGAATGGGATCAAACAATAATAGAGCAGAAGCCCCCAACATTATCCTCTGCCTCTGCGCATGAAGATGCATATCAGCAGCCCCCAAGATATGTGTGTATACAACACACACACACACACATGCACACACACACGCTGCAGCTGCAAATCCAACAAACAAAAAAATACAGGAAAAATAATTTGCATTTGGAGGCAATCTGCTCATCATATTTCTAAAAAATATGCCAAATGCCTGAGATATGCAACCGTCCAGATTGGAAAATCTTGTTGCTTTAACCACCAACCAGATACAAATTAAACCCTGAAAATACAAAAATCATGTGCCTATAGTTTCCAAAAACATACAATTTGAAGCAGAACTTAGACCATTAGCTAGACCTTTCCTATAAAGTGTTGGCTTTCTGGTTTCTATCAGATTTTCTTAATTGCTGACTTATGCATTATTATTTTTCTTTTACACTAAGGAGATAATCAAAATGATAAAGGGTCTTGGCATTTGTGGTTTATTCCAAATGTAATCCATCATACAACAGATAAATGATGCCAAATATACCTAATTCAGATTTGATATTTGCTATTACCACAAAGTAACAGACCATATGAAATAAAACACATCTCATGCAGTTAGAGTATTTCCCCCAGGAAAAGATTTGTTATATTTTCTTCAGTAATGTGTGACCTCAGTACCAGATAACAGATGGAAAACATGGCCCTGGAATTCAAGTTTTAACTATTGAACTGTACTTCAAATACAACTTTGCTAAACAACACAAGAAAAGTGATCTGAGATTCCTTATGTCTATACTCTTATGTCTCAATATTGAAATTCTTCTTCCTTTGAGGGAAAAAAATAAATAACAGTGGAAAATATAAATGTCCTGGAGGATCTGCTTCTTCATAGTCCTCTTAACATCTTCTTCTGCCCTTCTTGAACATCCAAGGACAACAACGTCAGCCGGACTATATCTCCAAGTGCTCCTGTGTCCTCAGCATAGGCACAGAAGGACAATCTGCTATGAGTAAAAGATGGACATTTCTCTGTCTTTTTAAACTTTAACTAATTTATTTATTCACTTGACATCTTGATACTAGCCCAATTAAAAGATTATTTTTTTAAAAAGAGGACAAGATGACATGTGAATGTAGCTACTAAAAATATAAATTATTTTCCAAAAGAAAATGCAAGCACTCAGTCTCAGGAAAATAAAAGGTGGGATTTGTGTTTAAAGAATTGTACATTTCAATTTCTATTGCATCAAGAACTTCTTTGTAAGAAGCAATATTTAAGCCTGGATAACCAAGGGAAGCAACACCGGGAATTCATACCTACAATATTGCTACCTATTTTCAGTGTGGATGCCATATAATTATGCACTATATTAATTATTGTAGCAAGTACTTACTGTTGTTTTCAGCTAATGTTACATTTATAATGAATGCATTCAGCTGAGTTAGCTTCTTTCAGTAATTACTCATATTTGAGATACATGAAGAACAAATGATTTCATATTCAATTATTTGAATAACAGATCTTTAGACATAGCAGAATAAATTCACCAGCAACGAGTGATCAAGATATCTGTCTTACTTGAATGATAAATATAGTATTTCTTACATCACCACTGAACAGTTTTAATCTATAAAGAGTGGTAAGCCTAAACTAATTCAACCAAAACCACTGTAAAGCTGTCACACCTTGTTAAAAAAAAATCAGGAGACAATGTAGTTAGTATGTGCATTTTATAAAGGATTCTGCCTCATGCCATTAAATAAGAGGGTGGTTTTATTTGGTTAGACATTGAAAATACCCGAAATAATATTCTGTTATACAAAATTTGACTAAGGAGAAGGGCATGTTGTTAAATATTTGATACATATTTCATTTACTATTCTATAAAGGCCCTCCAAAATGTGTTCCTACACACTCGTAGCAACAGCCCTCAGGGCAGCAACACACTGCCCTGCTGTTACTCCCGGAACTTTTGTGAGTATCAGAAACACAGAAATTACTCACCTTTTAAAATGTTTTTAATTATAGTTGTGTTTGCAAGTTTTATCTACATCTACACATCTGTAATATATGTGTGCCCATTCCCCTCAGATGCCAGAAAACAGTGTCATATTGCCCAGACCTGAAGTTACACCCCATTATAAGTTGTTTTGTGGGTCCAGGGGCCTCTGGAAGAGCAGCCAACACTCTAAACAACTGAGCCATTGGTCCAGTCCCGTTACTAACTCATCTCTGAACTCCATTGAACTCTATCTCTAATTTCTCTCTCCTTGTACTAATCAGTTCATGGTATTCTATTCTGACACCATATTTATATTTTTTGGTTATCACATATTAATAGTTAAGCAATATTTTGCCTTCTGTGCATTTATTCATTAACACATTTTTCTGTAGCTCCATGTTAAATATTCTTCCTTCCAGAATACATAGATCAAGGAAATCAGGGCACTTCTACAGGTAATCAATAAGTTTATTGCTATAATTAGGTTATATAATGGCTCACATGAGTATATCACAACCTATCAAATATGATAAAATAAATGTGTGAAGATATTATTTTACAATTATACCTCAAGAAGGTTATGAAAAATATTGCTAAACATAATGGTAATTTTAAATAATTATTTGAACTTACAAATAATGTTAATCTGTTTCATAAGCTTTAAATATAAACGGCATAAAGAGAAGGTTGAAATCCCAGGAATACTTTCTATGCACTAATAAAACCTAATGCACATAGCACATGCTACAAGCAGAAAAAAAAATTATACCGTTATTTAGTCTGATACTCTCATAGCACTGCAAGTTTCTGAGCTTGCATCTATGATTTTATCTTTCAGACCCTCTTCGCATAAATATGAAAGACAAGTCTCTTCTCCCTTTTAAATTAGTTCAGAGTTCACTGCAGGGATCTTCTCTGCTGCACTGGTAGCTTTACCCATCACTCTTTTTATAGTACACTACCTAAGCCACTCATGTTCTTGCTCTTGAAAGATAACAGAAGCCCTACTTTCTCTTCTCCCTAACTTTCCAATTGTCTTTATTTCGCTTTCCCAAGCTTCCTGGTCTGAGTAAATGATTCCATTGAAAATGTTATTTATGATCTTCAAAGTGTGAGGGCCTAACTGAAGCTTCCCAAAACCCATGAGAACAGCCAGGTCAAGTGGCATATAGCTCTAGCTCCAGCTTTTGGAGAGGAAACAGAAGGACGCCTAGAAGCTCCAGTGCTATGAAGTCTGGCCTATGGAATGAATCTATCAGCCTAGGAGAGACCCTGTCTCAAACAGAACTGGTCAAAGTTTGTTGATCAGCAAAGTGCACATACATGGTTCTGGTACTCAGGAGACGAAGGAGAAAAACAAGTTTAAGGCCGTCGGTCATTATATGCAACACATATGCACAAGGGAAAACCAAAAAAACTTACAAAACAAATTGAAAATTTCATTAACATTCTTCATAATAGCTTCAAATGTGAAGGCAAAACAGGTATGCATCAGACAATGAATGGATGACTAAAATCTGCCAGTCATATAACAGAATGCTGTTACGTGTCTATAAAACAAATGAAATACTGAAAGTAAAAAATTGTCTGGAAATGGGTAGGAATACCAGGAGTGTGAGTGTAGTAATGGAGCTGATACACATGTTCAAAATTAATTCAGCCAATAATTACATGTATCAGCAAAAACATTAAAATCTATTGAACTTCCAGTGTCCATCCCGTTTGTCTTTCTAAGTGAGGATTGATCATCTTACCACGATCAACCTTCTTGGTTAGCTTCCTTAGGTGTACAGATTTTAGTATGTTTATCTTATATTATACATCTAGTATCCACTTATAGGTGTGGGATACCTCACTCAGGATGATCTTTTCTAGAGCCCACCATCTGCCTACAAATTTCATGATTTCCTTGTTTTTAATTGCTGAGTAGTATTCCATTGTGGAAGTGTACCAGAAGTTCTGTATCCATTCCTCAGACACTGGAAGAAGGAGAAAACAAGGAACAGGACAGGATCCTATCCCAGAGAGCCTCTGAAAGACTACCCAGCAGTGTATCAAAGCAGATGCTAAGACTCAAAACCAAACTTTGAGCAGAGTGCAGGGAATCATATGAAAGAAGGGGGAGTTAGTAAGACCTTGAAAGGACAGGAGCTCCAAAAGGAGAGCAACAGAACCAAAATATCTGGGCACAGGGGTCTTTTCTGAGACTGATTCTCCAACCAAGGAACAAGGTCCATTCATGGATATAAACTAGAATTCCTGCTCAGATGTAGCCCATGGCAGCTGAGTATCCAAGTGGGTACCCTAGTAAGGGGAACAGGGACTGTCTCTGACATGAACTCAGTGGCTGGCTCTTTGACCACCCCCTCTGAGAGAGTTGTAGCCTTGCCAGGCCACAGAGGAAGATAATGCAGCCAGTCCTGTTGAGATCTGATAAGCTAGGGTCAGAATGAAGGGGGGGAGGACCACTCCTATCAGTGGACTTGGAGAGGGTCATGGGAGGAGATGAGAGAGGGAGGGTGGCATTGGGAGGGAATGAGGGAAGGAGTTACAGCTGGGATGCAAAGCAATTAAAGTGTAATTAATATAAAAAAATTTAATTTAAAGAATCTGTTGAACTGTACATCTTACATGATCATATCCATAGTATATGAATTGTTTCTTCTCTGTGAAAAATATTGTTCCCTATCAATTGCTCTCAGAACAGTATTTTTATTGGTCTTCATACCAGCCTACTTTTGAAATTCTGAGTGAGTTATCAAACACTTAAATGAAATGTTGACCAAGCCTGAATTAAGTTGTCAGACTACAAATGCTCTCACCAAGCTGCTCTGGGGAACAGTAAACTCAGAAACAGGCATATTGGCTTGCTAGCAGGACAGCTTCAGTGTTTGTTCTGGAAGGCTCCTGTGTAGGGGTCCAGGCAGAAGCAGAGCTGTGGTATATATATCAGATGCCTGGCTTTCCCTTATTATATTCCCAGGAGCCAATCTGCATGCCAGGGCTTCTAAATCACCACAGGGGATGTACCAGGTACAAAGCTCTCTGCAGGTAGGGGCCTCTAGTTTACCCTCTATCTGTAACTTTTTCCTGCTAAAATAAAACTTGTCTTACATAGGTCATGTTTACTATAAATATGTTCCATAGACACCTTTTTCTACCTCTCTAAGAAAGAGCTATGAAGTTAAATAAAGTCCAAAGTTAGCACAAAAGAGGGAAAACTTCTGTAATTTTTTTTACCTGTATACAGCATATTAAGTTATAATCTTTGTCCAATTTTGGCTAATAAATTCTTTAGCTTTCAAAATATGGAGAAAACAAACTTTTGCTGACTAAAATACCTATTTTAGTGCTATTTCAGAAATGTGATTATGTCATTAGGGATCCATTCATATTTTTATTCTCTCAAATACTTGATTTATAAGAGACAGGTACAGCTCCTGAGAATGCAGTCAGGACCAAATGTGACACATTTCTATTGGACGTTGGAATCTTATCAGAAGACATGGACGAGTGAGCAGCAAGTAGTAATGTGATTTTTTAAAAATCCTGTAGCTTAGTTAGCACAAAGTGATGAATGGATTAAAGGTCAGTGAACTTAACCCTGCAGTGTAGGAAAAGCATTATTCATAACCAAGAAATGGTAAAGAAATCGCAATGCCCAGCTGTTATACATATTTAAAATATTTTATTTGAAGTATAGCATTAATATTTGTAAGTAGCAGTTTTTATTATTTCCATAATAACTTTGTAATTTTACTGTAAGATCAAATGAACATGTGGTGATTCCTTTTGAAGGGGAATTTCTCGGTATCCACATTGTTCTACCTTATTGATAACTTCAGGAGAAGACTGAGCAAACTCAACGCTGTTCCTTCTTAGGTACAGAGTGGAATGCATTGCACTTTAGACATCCATCAACCCTCTGGGTAAATTGGACCCTCCAAAGGGTATTTAGACAATTCTAGAAAGCAGCAATAAGTCAAGTTTTCTTAACCTCCATGGCACAACAGGTAATTTTTACTGTGTCTGTTGTAGAGCTGATGTTCCTATTTATACCTTCACACTTGAGTACTGGCTTCTCAGTTTCTATGAATTGACCTTTAAAAAATGTCTATCATTCCCCAAAACTAAGCCAATAACAAGGTATAAGTTTACTCTGAATTCTATACTGTCATGAATCAAGTTCTCCTCAAAAAATAATTGTAGAATTTGTCTTCCAGAATTTTACTGCAGTGTTCAGGAAACACCAACTTTAAGCAAGAGAAGAGTAAAAATCAGGTAAATAAAGAAGCTGAGCCCAGTGACAACTACAAAAAGGGAATTTTAATGGCAATGAGAGTTGGAACAAATTGAAACAAGAAGGCTGTTTGGATTTTCTGTGGGGGAATGCTCTGATTGTAGGTCTCCCTCTAGAATTTATTCAAATGTAAACTCCATTTCTGAGATGTTGAAATGTGGCACCAAGTGAGATCTTTACATGATTAGGACAAACAATTCATGCCTCAATAATTTAACTTAGAAGGTGGTTACTGTCCCTGTGACCAAGTGACAGACTGTACAAACTCAAGCCTCTGTAGTGCTTTGCCTGCCACAGGGACTCTCTCCAGATGCAGCCCCTCAAGGGTGTCCCTTCCAGCCTCCAAAACTCTGATCCGAATAGAACGTTTATTCACTATAAATTATCCAGTCTGTGGTATCTTGTGATATCAACAGAATAGAAACAAACACAGCCACCCCTTAGCAGACAGGTAAGAACTGGTAGATGCTATGGAAAACAAAAATTCTTGGAGAGGGTCTCAATGATGGCCTGTCTACACCAGTGGTCCAGCAGTCATGGAAGAGAGCATCTAAACTGTAAGAAGGGAATCTGAGGGACACACACGTCACACCCACAATTTGCATGTGTACTACCAATGGCCTTTGAAAAACCACCCAAGTTATTATAATATTCTCCATAATGACTAAACATTATATCAAAATATATCATTTTAAACATTAATGGGACAGTGTTCATTTGAGCCTAAACTCTAGTTATGGACATTGTCAATTTAAATATGTAATTAAAATATAATGAAGCTAATAAGAACACACTGTGTTCTGATGCTGAGATTCATTTACTCAGCAATTATTTCCATGTAAATTTATTCGAGCAAACATGTATTCCCCACCCATGTTTGTGTATACCCTTCCTGGGAGATAAAAGTCCTCATGCAAGACAGTACGAAATTATGAAATTCTGGCCTGGATAGTCTCTTCTTCCTTTCCTAACCACTCCCATTCTGAGGTTGCAACTTTGCTCTTAAAAGAATCTCCATTCCAATTAAGAAAAGCTACTTACTATAATCCATTTATTCATGATTTACTTAATCCAACTTCCCCTGTGCATGTCTGAGTTCACAGTAGAATGCTTTCTCTGTTTTCTGCAGCCTCCTACTTCTGTGATCCATGTTCTCTTAGGCGGTTATTGTTACAAGGAAATATGAATGTTTGATATATTAATACCTTATTTTTCATCTAAAAAATTCAAGTTTCAAAATTGAGAATTTTTCTAACTAAATAAACAGAACTTTTAGAAGTTCGTAACTGCTCCTGTGCCTTTATACTTCATTCTGCACGAGATTAGCTATTTATTAGGGATTGAAAGAGGCATGGAAACCTGAAATATTTCAATCATTGCCAAGCATGAATCAATCATAAATTATATAGAACACCTTAAAATTAGTGTTAGTTAGCATGAGAATAGTAATATATAGCTTAATTTCAGTATTGCAGACACTTATATTTAATGTAAAACCAGATAATGTCTTACAAAATATATGTAATGACTGAACCACGATATGAATTGCTCTGTAGACCAAGAATTTATATGGCTTAAAAGTATCAACGTTGGCTGGGCATGATGGTGCACACCTGTAATCCCAGCATTCAGGGAAGTAGAGGCAGGCAAATCTCTGTGAGTTCAAGGCCAGCCTGGTCTACAATGCAAGTCCAGGACAGCCAAGGTTTCACTGAGAAACGCTGTCTCAAAAAAAAAAAAAAATTAAAAATTAAAAATTTAAAAAAATCCCCCCATAAGCCCCTCCCTCCTCCCCTCCTGATTCCACTTTCCCTCCCCTTTCTGCATGCATGCCACTCCCCAAGTCCACTGATAGGGGGGGTTCTCCTCTCCTTTCTGATCTTAGTCTATCAGTTCTCATCAAAAGTGGCTGCATTGTCCTCTACTGTGGCCTGGTAAGGCTGCTCCCCGCTCAGGGAGGGGAGGAGGGAGGGGCTTATGGGGGGATACAAAATGAATAAAGTGTAATTAATAAAAAATTTTAAAAAAGAAAAAAAAGAATAATGACCTTTCCATTTCCAGAAAATAAAATATTTGTGTGAAGATGTCTACTTCCAGTTTCAGAAACATCAAGGAATCATGTTTTGGCAAGAAGATGGTTTTAGTAAGATAATAACAGACAGTAAGTGATGTCCTCATGTTTGAGCAGATCTGTTCTACGGCATTTGATACTGACCAACACAAAAGTAGTTAAAGGTTCATGGCACAGAGTTCTAAGGAAAAGGAGGCTCTATCATTATCCATAAATTTGTAAATAAATCATCTTTGTATTCTAACTGAAAAAAAAATTAAAATAATAAACAAAGAAAAAGTTGAACACCAAAAAAATAAAATATTTCTAATTAATGAGATCTACAAAGGAAAAGATATCCAAATTAATGACTGATTGGTAGAAAAGAGGAAGGCCTTGGGGGAGGGAAGGAGGGAGAGAGGGAGGGAGAGAGAAGGAGCTGGTTAGGTAGAGAGGGAGGGAGAGAGAGAAGGAGCAGGTTAGGTAGAGAGGGAGGGAGAGAGAAGGAGCAGGTTAGGTAGAGAGGGAGGGAGAGAGAGAAGGAGCAGGTTAGGTAGAGAGGGAGGGAGAGAGAAGGAGCAGGTTAGGTAGAGAGGGAGGGAGAGAGAGAAGGAGCAGGTTAGGTAGAGAGGGAGGGAGAGAGAAGGAGCAGGTTAGGGAGAGAGGGAGGGAGAGAGAGAAGGAGCAGGTTAGGGAGAGAGGGAGGGAGAGAGAGAAGGAGCAGGTTAGGTAGAGAAGGCTTCTCATACACTGACTTGTATAAGCACAAAATTCATCCATGTTAACTTTTAGAGACAAATGTGTTTTCCTTGATTTCAAATTCCTAATGAGGTTAGATATCATTTTACTATTTGAGGCTTAACAACCTTTCCTCGTCTGCAGTCAAAACTAGAAAGTGCTACGGCAGCAGGGTTTGATGTGCTCTTATCACACACGCTAAAACAGGAATAAAAGTAAAGAAAGAACACAGAGGATGAAGTGACTGATACGTTCATTGGCTTGGTTCAGGCGATATTTCTCAAGACACGTATCCATGAAGAGGTCAAACAAGCTTGCACATGTGCAACTGGTGTCTATAAATTATGTATTAATAACAATGGAAAAATAGCCTGCAGAGTGTTGTAAGTGCTCTCTGAAAAGGCACTATGGGGCCCACAGGAAATTAACATTTCCAAATAAGTATACTCTAATTTTTAAAATGTGTGATAGTTAGTATACATTTAGTAAATGCTTCCTTACTTTCTTGATCTTTTCTACATTTAGAATTTCCTAGGATTCTAATATAAAAACATCAGATTAATGTAAATCAGGTTATAAAATCATTTTTAATGATTCTAATAAAAAATATGGCAGAGAAAGAGGCTCGTGTTGAGAAAGAGCTCTCTGGTTTGGGTTGTTTCGGTAAGCATGACTTGACCCACATTATATTCACATATCTACGGAAAGTCATGTCAGAGTCCTGTAAAGGATGTGTGGGCCCCAGGCAGAGGGGCGGAGGGTCGAGAAGGGAAAGGGTAAGAGAAGTCAGCTTGGGCACACTTAGAACCTCAAACACTAAGATTAAAGGAAGAAGCTGAGGCTCAGTCTCCTTTGTATCTTCCTTACAAGACAGCATGTTTCAGTTCACTGAGTGGTGATTAGAAGCGTGCTGGGTGAATAAACTATCCAATGAGAACTTTCCATTAGGAACTTACAGTAAGATCATTAGACATTTGCCTTCACCATGATGAATTCTATAGTAGTTACATTCTAAGAGTTAAACTGCTTTTGACAGGTTAATTTTGATTTCTGGTGGTATTCAGTTATATTATCTCAAGGTAAAGAGTGTTTTAGTTTGGTTTGGTTTGTTTGGTTGGTTGGTTGGTAGTTTTTTTTCTCCATGTTGTCTGCCCTTTCTGTTTGCCAGCTCCAAGTACTAGTTGGTAATTCAAAAGTAAATGACAGGATGAGGAGGTAGCTCACTGAGTAGTGTTCCTGTCTCAGAAGCCATAGACCCAGCACTCAAGTAAAAAGCCAGGAATAGTGGAATACATTTGTAAATTCAGCACTGAGAAGGGGGAGTTTAAAAAAGTCCCTCCTGGGTCAGGCAGCATAGCCTAAGCAACAAGCTTAGGTCCCAGGGAAAAAGGACACAGAAACAAGATTGAAGGTTCATGAAGAATGATGGGTTTCACTTAAAGAAATGCTCATCCTCATTAGCCATCAGGGAAATGCAAATCAAAACAACCCTGAGATATCACCTTACACCCATCAGAATGGCCAAGATGAAAAACTCAAGCGACAACACATGCTGGAGAGGTTGTGGAGAAAGGGGAACCCTCCTCCACTG
>REGO01000185.1:2720853-2737914 GCA_010120015.1 Rhombomys opimus | reverse complement strand
TCTGAAATAATAAAGCCCCACAGTTTTGGTGAGCCTAAACTGAAGTTACTGACGCAACAGTGCATTCATTATTGTTGTCATTATTTTTATTTCAATTTATTTGCTTTGTATCCCAGAACAGTGGATTCTTCAATATGGGAAGTGAATGCAAAGCCATGAAACATAATCCGTGTCCTTTTGTTTGGCAAATGGCATCTTTCTTACCTTAGTGGCATTCGTTTTACTTTGTGACGTCATGTAGGACTGGTTACTCAGTTTGCTCAACCTTCCAGATTTCCAGTGATATCCATTTTCCCTTCAACACACATAAACCAAAATGCAGTTACTGCAAACATTCCTCCTTTTAATGAAAACAAATATATTTTCCTGTTTTGTGGAAGCAAAAATTGAGGTGTTAAGCATGATAAAATTGGAAATGAGATGTTAACAATGTCTCATTTATTACCAGGGTGTCACTCTACATATCGCTCTTCTATAGTTGTGACTTTCGTGTAGTGATGACTAAAATCAAAATGTTCAAACGCAGATGAAGAATTCTATTGTTTGGTATTTACAACGACTAGCTTTTACTAATTTATAGAAAATTTTACATATGGTTGGGTCATGCAGTTTTTAAAACAGTATCCACAAATAAAAAAGGGGAAAAAAACACAAATCTGTACCCCTTATAGCATATCTGCCAGGTGGTAGATCTGTAAAGACTTTAAACAATGTCCCACATGGAAAATAGCACAGATTACAAAGAAGGCACCTTTTCATTTTACAGGCTTAAACAGGGATTCATTGAGTGCCTCCCCCCAAAAAAAAACGTTTTTGAGGATATAAAACTAAAGAATCAGATTTCACTAGACAACCTTGCCAATGTCACAGAGATAATAAACCTGAAGTTAAAACAATGGGCCTCCATTTCTTGGTCAATGGATGGCAAGTCTTCGCTTTGCCTGTGACACTCAGAGAGACTTTAGCAAAGAATATTACTTCTCTGAAATCTCATTCAAGTTAAAGAATGTTTTAAAAGACCATCTAGTAAAGGCTCCACAGCTAAAAAAAAAAAAATTCTCTCCTGGGAACTGATTACAGGATCTCCGATTTTCAAATGAAGATGATCATTCATTGAAAAGGCTAATGATTTACAAACACGAGGGCTTAAGTTTGATGCACAGAATTTTGGGGGCGTGGGGGGTGATGGGACAGAGACAGGGAAGTTGGGCATGGTGGTACACACTTACAGTTCCAGTGCTAGGGAGGTGGAGACAGATTTCTGGGGCTCTCTGGCTGCTTGGTGAGTTCTAGGCCAGTGAGAGATCTTGTCTCAAAAAAAAAGCAAAAAAGCAAACAAACAAAAAAACCCAAGTGATCCACCCCTGAGATCATCTGGCTTCCACGTGCTCAAACATAAATGCATATTCACGTATGTGCAGTATTTTATCTAGTAGTTCTCAATCACCTGTAAATTTAAATCCAGGGTATCTAATAAACTCTTCCATCTTTTCTCAGCACATGTACAGACACACACACACACTGCATCTACTCACACATATATATACCAGCATTCAAAAAAAGGGTATAGTAAAAGAAAAGCATCATCAGTGAAGGGAAGGAGAAGGCTACTTGTCATTAAGGTTAAGAAAGAAAGACATACCTGGTCATCTGTATGACATTTGTATAGATGTCATGCAAATTCCTTAAATGATCAAATTCTAAAAATAAATGTACTGAGACTATAATAAATGGCTGATTATACATCAATGATTGATGAAGAACTTTTTGGATATTGCATGCTTATCACTTTGAAGACCAAAAAGACCTAAATTTAATATACAGAGATTTTGTTGACATTTAATACAAGCAAATACACATGGAATGTATAGTCTTATTCTCTGTAGAAGACTGTAAACTTCTGAAAGGCCATTTATCCATGACAACTACAATATAAAATGAACATACATCTGAATCTAAAATGGCAGGCGAATTTATCCAAAGATGCTCTTGAATAAAAGCAAGTGTATGTTGAAGAACATAGGTTCACAGTGACATTTATGTTCTCACGATACTGAAAAGCCACTAAAAATGGCATACTTCAATATGTGCCCATGTAGACCGAGCATTGACTAAACTATTGTGGTATGAATTATTTTCATAACTTTTAGATTAACTCATTTATAAAGACATCAAACACACCCACACATCCTCTCCTTCTCCAAAATTTATGCAAAGGTAGGAATATTGTGAGAAAATAATTTTAATCATTAATTGTTCAAGGAAATGGGCTGGTTGCAAGCATAGACTTAAACATTTTTTATCATATAACTGTCACTTCTTTTGCCATATATCAGGGTTGCTTGTTAGTGTTATAAGAAAATTAAATTAGCACTTTGCAATATACAAGTACAGTATTAAGGGGATTTCGTCAACAAAATTAGAATATCAGCTATTATTTGCTTAAAATATTTTACATATTAAAGATTTTACATTTTAAATAAATCTAGGGTAAGCAAAAGAACATACTTGTTCCTGCAGATGTACTCTACAGAACAATGCCCTAAACATCAGCTGGGTTTTGTGGTTTCTTGATTGGCATAATTTCATAGCAAAGAATCAAGTTTGCATTGCTTTCCTCTACACTCCAGGACATAAGTCACTGGGGACCTTATCATAAGCAGTAACTATAAAAACAAAAAAGCTAGTAAATTTAAAGGGAAACAGAAGACTTGGTAATTTTTAAAAGTCATGTGATTCATGTAAGTGGCACAAAAAGCAAAAGTAAGGAATTCAATATTCCTTAGTCCTCAGGAACAGTTAAGTGTCATCAACCCATCAAATGTGTGTTTAAGAGAAGTTATACAAAACAGTTCTTTATGTAATTCAGTTAAATTAATAGCATCTTTAAATCAGTATAATATAATATTTGGCAATATTGTTTATTCTTCTAAAATTCTCTGACACTTTCACTCACTTAATTTCTTCTCTTCCTTTGTTCCATGTGGATTGGAACTCTTGTATTTTCTTTTCCATCTTTTGATTCTCTAGTTCTAGCTGAATTTTCTCCATTTTCAGTTCCTGAGCATGTCTAAAGATAAAAGATTTCGTAGTCATTTAGGGTAAGGAAACACACCTCAAAGCAAGCAAACTTCATAGAAACATCCTTTCCTTTTTTTTCCTTTTTTATTTTATTAATTACACTTTATTCATTTTGTATCCCCCCATAAGCCCCTCCCTCCTCCCCTCCCGATCCCACCCTCCCTCCCCTTTCTGCATGCATGCCACTCCCCAAGTCCACTGATAGGGGAGGTTCTCCTCTCCTTTCTGATCTTAGTCTATCAGTTTACATCAAAAGTGGCTGCATTGTCCCCTACTGTGGCCTGGTAAGGCTGCTCCCCCCTCAGGGGGAGGTGATCAAAGAGCAGGCCAATCAGATTATGTCAGAGGCAGTCCCTCTTCCCATTACTATGTAACCCACTTGGACACTGAACTGCCATGGGATACATCTGTGCAGGGGTTCTAGGTTATCTCCATGAATAGTCCTTGGTTGGAGTATGAGTCTCTGGGAAGTTCCCTGTGTTCGAATTTTCTTGTTCTGTTGCTCTCCTTGTGGAGACCCTGTCCTCTCCAGCTCTTACTATTTTCCACTTCTTACATAAAATTCTATTCACTTTGCCAAACAGTTGACCATCAGGCTCAGCATCTGCTTTGATAGTCTGTAGGGCAGAGCCTTGCAGAGGCCCTCTGTGGTAGGTTCCTAGTTTGTTCCCTGTTTTCTTCTTCTGGCTTTCAGAAGCCCTCTGTAGAAGGTTCCTAGGTTGTTTCCTGTTTTCTTCTTCTTCTGATGTCCATCCTCTTTGCCTTTCAGGATGGGGATTGACCATTTTAGGTAGGGTCCTCTCTCTTGCTTAGTTTCTTTAGATGCACAGATTTTAGTGGGTTTGTCCTATCTTGTATGTCTATATGAGTGAGTATATACCGTGTGTGCTTTTTGCTTCTGGGACAACTCACTCAGGATGATCCTTTCCAGGTCCCACCATTTACCTGCAAATTTCATGATTTCCTTATTTCTCATTGCTGAGTAATACTCCATTGTATAGATGTACCACAGTTTCTGCATCCATTCTTCAGTTGAGGGGCATCTGGGCTGTTTCCAGCTTCTGGCTATTACAAATAAAGCTGCTACAAACATGGTTGAGCAAATGTCCTTTTTGTGTACTTGAGCCTCTTTTGAATATATGCCCAGTAGTGGTATGGCTGGATCGTGGGGAAGCGCTAGTCCTAGTTGTCTGAGAAAGCGCCAGATTGATTTCCAGAGTGGTTGTACAAGTTTACATTCCCACCAGCAGTGGAGAAGGGTTCCCTTTTCTCCACAACCTCTCCAGCATGTGTTGTCACTTGAGTTTTTGATCTTGGCCATTCTCATGGGTGTAAGGTGAAATCTCAGGGTTGTTTTGATTTGCATTTCCCTGATGGCTAATGAGGTTGAGCATTTCTTTAAGTGCTTCTCTGCCATTCGATATTCCTCTACCGAGAATTCTGTTTAGCTCTGTTCCCCATTTTTTAATTGGATTACTTGGTTTGCTGCTCTTCAGCTTCTTTAGTTCTTTGTATATACTGGATATTAGTCCTCTGTCAGATAAAGGGTTGGTGAAGCTTCTTTCCCAATCTGTGGGCAGTCGCTTTGTTTTGATGACGATGTCCTTTGCTTTACAGAAGCTTTTCAGTTTCATGAGGTCCCATTTATTGATTGTTGCTCTTAGAGCCTGAACATCCTTTCTTAAACTGTGATTATTATAAGGTCTAAACGATGGCATGGCTTATATGCTTCCTATGCCCTTCTTAAAGATATTTTAAAGTCAGCATTTGCCTGCTATTAATATTCTCTTTAAGCAATGTGTCTCTTCAAATCTAAAAGCTTAAAAGTGTTTATTTGCTTTACACATTAGCCGTGTTTTCTATATACACAAACATCTTTGACAAATAGAAGGAAACAGTGAACTTTGGCACTTGCTCTTTACTATATCACCTAGTTCAGGCCATAGTAGTTCAATCGTCATCGTTCTCCATCCGTCCACTCCCTCAGTGCAGGGTGGAGGTTAAGCCTGGAGCCCTGTGCCTGCTCGGTAGGGACTTTCCTGCTGAGTAATGTCTTCAGCCTAAAACAAGTAGCTTCTTTGTACAGAAACCCGCTCTGTTGGACTGGAAGCTTGAAACCCTTTTGTTTATTTTCTTCCTTCCTTTTCTTCCTTCTTTCCTTCCTTCCTTCTTCATTGCCTCCCTCTCTTCCTTCTTTCCTTCCTTTTTTTTTTGTTTTTTGTTTTTTGTTTTGTTTTGTTTTTTGAAACAAGAACTCTCAGTGACCTGGAGCTCACTAAATAGGATCCACTGACTGGCCGGAGAAGCCCAGGGTTCTGTCTGCCACTGATTTGCCCTGTGCTAGAATTATAAGCATGTAACACTATGCCCAGCTTTTATCATGTGGCTTCTCAGAACTCAACTCAGATACTAATGTTTGTACTAACCAAGCCAACTGCACAGCCCTGAGAGATTTTTTTTCATAGAACCTGAAGCTCCCCCTCCTATTAGCCTTAGATCCTGACTATTTTACGGCTAGAGGCCAATCTGTGTCTAGGTTTCATTATCTGTTATGAATTTAAAACTTTCCCTTAATACTATGGCCAGACCCATACTAGAGAATAATGGATATTAGATGTACAGAGGTGGCAAGGCTTCACTAAGGAGCAAATGCACCATGTTTTTATCCTCAGGTGGAAACAATCCACAGTGGTGTTTCAAACTAATTGCCAATAGCTGGCAAAGGGTCCACAGGAGCTGACTTAAGTATAGAGGGAGAGACTTGTGACTTGGCTTATGTCCAAAGGGTGAGGTTCACCTCACTACACACAAGAACTGTGAAGGGTGACAGGAGGCAAGACACATGTAGCCTCCAATTCAGAAAGAGTACAAACAGGCAGGAAATTCATTGAGGCACAGTATGATTGTGCTGCGACTGAGGAAAGGACTACCTGGACCCGCAGTCATAGGACACACCTTGCCCCCAGACTAAGAGTATTTCTTGGAGTAAACAAAGTCTGAGCTAGGATGTATAGTATTAAAGAATTTAGCCAGTCAAAGGGAGGTGGTGGGAACAGTGTTCCATGAGGAAAGAAAAGTGTGGACAGAGGAGTGATAACATACGAGTCAAGGAGCTGGAATGTCCCTTTCGCAATTCTTTAAGTGTAAAATGGGAAAACATCAAGAAATGGACTGGCTGGGTGGCTGGTCGTCAGATCATTAAAAACCCTGGGAGTATGACCAAGAATTGGGAGTTATCTTTTCTGAACAACAAAGATGTTCAGGATTAAAAGATACTTGTGTTTATAAAGACTTGTGTTTATCAGGCTTGTGTTTATAAAGATGACTCTGCTGTACCATTGGCACTCAAACTAGAAGTAAGAAGGTTTAGAAGCAAGACAGCTAAGAAATGGCACCAGTAAGCAAAACTGCTGTGACTACGCTCATCTGAGGAGAGACAATGGGAAGGAAAACGACAGCTTGATAAAAACAGGAAAATAGACTTGTAACTAGACTTGTAGACTGGCCAGAAGTAGGTGACTAACCAAAGTGGGCACAAAGGGCAAATCTAAAATATCCCAGGCCAGTAACTTCAACAGGCAGGAGTACACTGGAGTGATTTCCGAACTAGAACTCTCTGAGTAGATGAACAGGGCTAAGATTCAAAATCAGTCTCCTGGTGATGCTCATACTCAGTGTTTCAAGAGCTTACAGCACCTCACCTCCAGCTTCCAAAGGACAAACATGAGAGCCATTTAATTTTCTTAGAAGACACAGTGTTTCCAAAGTCCCAACTGTGGCTGATAAATGGGAAAACTGCAAATAAAAAAACTATGTCTGAAAAGTTGGCATGGTTTATGCTTGGTTTTATAGGTCTCACCAAACCAAAAAAAAAAAAAAAAAAAAAGTCTTTAGGAAGAGCCCGGGTTAGAAAAGCCCGAGTTAGAAGGAAAAACCCCTATGGGACACCATGCTAGCACTGGAAAGACCATATGAACTATAAAGGAGATAGCTAAGACTGAAAGGCGATGGATGCTGGGGAAATGTTGGGGTTTGCCGGCAGCAGAGTGTCTGACAGTAGAAAGACCGCTGGTAAGAATGCCACCCAGAGGATTCTTGAAACAAGGAAATGATGAAGAAGGAACAATAGTGTGTCTCTTGTCTCTCGCTCTTGGGAGTTTGTGAATCACAGGTGGATCTGTCAGACACAGGGGCAAAAGGCAGTGTCTAATCCATTCTGAAGATAGATCTCAGTCTTACCATGACATGCCCATGAGTTATTATCTAGGCTTGTTCTGTCTCTACAACTATGTTTTCTATACTTCAGCAAATTGACTATGTCTTAAAGACAAAGTTTATGTTGTATGTACATCTGCAAAAGTTTCATGCAACAACGATCAAAAGTAACTGTATCCCTCCTATAGAACTTGGGTATCTGCTTACCTGTGCCATATACACTGTGTTCTGACAGGCCCTGAGTTTACTTGTCAAACCACATATCACAGTACACTGCCAACTATTTGAAGAAAATTTTGGTATCTTCCCTCTTATGCCATCACATGCTCTCAGAGTATGTAAACAACTGATAGACATGTCTTCAGTGAATGATTTGAAGGTATTGACACAGAGATAAAACATTACTGCAGTAAAATATTACACATCCCTTTCCCTGTTTCTAAAAATCAAAGCAGTGGCACTACCAATTTGATAGCTTCTATAACCACCAAAACAACAGAACACCTAAATATGATAGCATCACCTGTGTAACATTTTTCAGTTTCCGTAACGTTTTTACACCCAGTGACTTAGAAGTGAAGATAGTGTAACTTATGAAGAACTCTGAAGACATAAAATAATTACAGGGGCATTGGTATGAGCTAGGAAACCCAGAAAGTAGAATTTTAAATGGGCTGCATGTTCTGAGCACGTCCTGGCTGGCTTAGTGCTTGAGAAGACTTCCATACACACTGGGTGATCTCCACTGGAAACAGTGAACACATCCCCTTAACACCTATAGGAAGCCACAAAATACCAACCATACGCAGAATTGATGCTCATTACGCCTGGAAGCGCTTGGCTTTGCCTGGATAGATTTCCAAGTTTGTTTAGAACATTTCTTTCCATTTCTGGAATTTTTTCTTCAACATAGTGTACAGGTTCAAATATCTCTGACCCTAATTGACCCCTTAATTTTAACTTCTTTTAAAATTATTAACACTGAATGAAGGTCAAAAAATTTAACTTTGCCTTATACTGCTTTAATAGTTAATGAATCCAAAATTTCATTTATGACTTTACACTCCAATTACTGTTAAATAATTTTAGTACTAATTTTGAAACTATTATAAACCTTAAGTTTATAAACCATTTTATTATTAAACTGGCTGTTGTAGATAAAAATAGCAATATGAAAATGGAAATATTTATGAAATTTTGTTTTTACTTAACTCCTGTTTTAAAAAGTTTTGTTTATAACACATAAAAATTTAGCACATATTTTATTTTTAAAAATATGTATATACTTACTTATATTTTAGTTTTACAGAATGTCCAGGTTTTCCCCAGGGAATAACTACAAAATCTTTGCTGTTCATGATTGTCTCTTAATGTTGTCTTTATATTTTTGTAGTTTCAGAAACTTCTGAAAAATAACAAAAAGAGTTACTACTCCCAGGGTTGAAACAGTTGCAAATTCTAAGCCACCGATATATCAGGAAAATGTCTTTGCTATTTTGCTTTGCTTGTGCAATGTTGAAAATCGATGTTAAGGCTTCCAAAATTCTAAGCACATGCTTACTAATCCATTAGCCCAACCCTCAGGAAAACGTTCAAAATCGCTATCTTTAGGATGAGAAAATTTCAAAGGCTGTATGTTAAATATACAGTACATGTACTTATATATACTATATAGGTTACATAAATATAACATTCGACAAAACTGAAACTTCACTGGTATCTATGTAAATAACAGACTAAGACAGGCATGATGGCAGACAACTGAAGACGACTTCAAAGTCGGCCTGGAATACATAGGAATTAAAAGTCAGCATAGGCAACAGAAAAAGTCACTGCATTTGGGAGAGAGAGAGATAACAAAACAGGAAAGCATTTAATTAAAAGTAAAGAATACAGTCTTCTCAATAAAGAAAGCATGTATTCTGGTTCTTTCTACAGTTAAGAGGTTACAAAAGTTTAAAAGCAATGTATCTCACAACATTTGCTATATTTGACCTCAGCCTCTTAAAACTATATCATTTCTTGATGATATTAGTTTGACTAATAATTGAAATTACATTTCTTGAAATGTATTCACATTTTCACAGTGCATAAATATCAGGCACTAAAGTCCTATTTAAAAATTAAAAAACATGCTTAATATATTGAAGAATGAAAATAAACTTTGAGCCACAATGCAAATACCTTTGTGATATATATTATGTAACACAAAAAGTAAGGTGTGTAATAATTGTCCAAAAGCATTCTGATAGTCTCATACACACCCGTATAGATAGATAGATGATAGATAGATAGTTAGAGATATACATGTATGCACACGCATATATATATATATATATGTATGTATGTATTTAGTAACACTCCTTGATTAAAACAATTGACCAATAAAAAACAAGTACAAAGATTTCTTTCCATAACTCTGAGTTAGCCAGAAAATTAAATTATTCAGAACATACTGTTTTTTTTTTCAGTCTCTCAAATACATATGACTTTAAAATAACTTAAAATAACTTAAACTCTGTAATGCTGAACTACACATTCATATGGACCACTACTTTGTTCCGTAGTAATAAAAATTGTTAATATTCAGGCTGAGAGAGAGATTTCATTGGAAAACTGCTTGCCTATCACGTGTAAAGGTCTGGATTTGAGCCCAAGCATCTCTTAAAGTAGATGTGGTTGTCCACACACTCCAGAGGCAAAAGCGAGAAAGTCAGAAGTTCAAGGTCATCCATAGTTATACAATGAGTTCAAGGCCAGCCGGTGCTACCTAAGAGCCTATCTCAAATTTTTTTTTTTCTAAATATGGAAAGCTTTTTTAAAAAATACTGCAGGGGCCACAGTCTTAAATGTCCAAACTATTTAATGCTGTGTTGCAGGACCTCTGGAAATATGTACTAACTCTGATATATTCATGGCATTGTATTGAGAGGTAGAAAGGGTCAAGGCCTAAGGAGATTGTTTTCTGAGCACAAATGGCTTAGAGTCAAAAAGGTCATATAAACTCCCATATAAAAGCCAAATAATAAAGGATAAATAATAAGGCCATAAAACTTACAGCCATGATGCAAGAAAGGACTCAGGCTGACTAGCATTTAAGAATTTAGAAGCAAGAAGGGCTTCTAGATAAGGATATCAGTTGTTTTTAACAAAATATCAATCTCAATGGATTGATTTTACCAATGAAGACTTGGGAGCCGGATTCTGGTTTGAAAGCCTGCTAGAGAGATGATGAAAGCACCCAGCTGACCTCTCAGTTGACATCCCTAAAGGAGAAAGAAACATCCTCCCCAACACTGTCTCAGAAACGCTCATACTGAATGCCCTTTCCTCTACACCCTGTGAAACTCTCTATCCATCCTCTTGACTTCCTCTCACTCTATGCAGTTTTTTCTCATGTTCACTCCCTGTCAACTAGTTGCTTGCTTTACCTCTTGACCTCAGGTCATCTTTATTTAATTCTGTTTACAATACTCAAGCAGAAAGTGGGCAGAGTGTGGGCAATCTTATGAAAGAAGGGGGAGATAGAAAGATCTGGAGGGGACAGGAGCTCTAAAAGGAGAGCAACAGAACCAAAATATCTGGGCAAAGGGGTATTTTCTGAGACTGATACTCCAACCAAGGACATGCATGAAGATAATTTAGAACCTCTCCTCAGATGTAGCCATGGCTGCTCAGAGTCCAATTGGGTTTCCTAGTTGGGAACAGAGCATGTCTCTGATGTGAACTCAATGACATGCTCTTTGGTCACCTCCCCCTGAGGAAGGGGGAAGCAGCCTTAACAGGCCACAGAGGATAGCAATGCAGCCAGTCCTGATGAGACCTGATAGGCTAGGGTCAGGGGGAAGGGGAGGAGGACCTCCCCTATCAGTGGACTTGGGGAGAGGCATGGGAAGAGATGAGAGAGAAAGGATGGGACTGGGAGGTAATGAGGGAGATGGCTACAGTGGTATACACAGTGACTAAACTGTAATTAATAAAATAAATAAATTTACAAAAAGTGTCTGTTAGAATGAGCTACACACCATAACCAGAAACAGGTTATTCCAGTAAACAATACAATCTTAGGGTTCACAGTGTGGCCAGATATCCTGCAATACATACTACAAGGGGCGGGGAGTTCTTGAATAGAACTAATGACAGCCTCATTTTCAGTGGTGTGCAGAATGTGTGGACAGTGCTGTATGCCTGGATGCAGAGACAGACGGAAGGCAGTTGTTTTGTTTTTCTAATGTCGGAGATCAAATCCAAGGTCTTCTGCGTAATAGACCACTAGTCTTAACAACGAACAATAACCCCAGTAGCACCCAGTGCCTAGTTAAAGCATGGCAAATTTAAACTTCAGAAAGGAAGAATTGGTGAAAATTTTTGAGAGAACAACAGGTCATGAAAATGGAAAGTTTGCTCAAAGAATTAAGGAGACCAACAGCATCACAGAAATCTCTATCCTCACATGGAAACCCACATGCTCAAATCAATTTGCCAGCTTCTTCCTCTGCAGAACTGTCTTAGAATATCAACAGTGTGATCACCATCTCAATGATTTTGGAGCCCAGGACAGTGGCGCACACCTGCAATCCCAGCACATGAAGAAGCAGAGGCAGGTGGATCTCTGTGGGTTCAAGGCCAGCCTGGTCTACAAAGTGAGTCCAGGACATCCAGGGCTATGCAGAGAAACCCTGCTCAAAAAACAATTGGAATGTTTCTCTTAAATCTGTCTGCAAAGTGAGTCACATATCTAACAAGCACATAGCTCAATCTGAGTGTGGAGAAATGATAGAGGAATATAATTATCAATAGTGAGTAGACCTACATATTTATCACATGCACATGAGCACACACACAGGAAAAGAAGGTAGGGATGGAGAGGCAGAGACACAGACAGACATAGACAGAGAGACAGAGAGTTTCTTTTAGAAATACTCCCAGACAAGAAGTTACAATCTATTCCTGTTTCTGATAGTAATCAAAAAATCAAATTTCTGGTCTCTTATCCCCACTTGATAACTTTATAAAAGCTAATGCCTTGTAATTATCAACCAAATGATAACGCAAGAGGATCCCCAGAGTTGATGTTTCTGGATAATCAAAATAATCTGTGCTGTCCCAGTTTCCTTTGCACACTGGGATTTGCATGTGATACAGATACACTTCCAGGCATGTGTATAAGCAGGAAGTTTAACTGTTTTAACAATTCTTTAACAAGGATTGATCTTTATCTATAAAAGAAAGTAGTGAAAGAAAAGTCTGTTAATCTCATTAAAAAAATGATTTGGATTTACAGCTCTGATGATAATGTGATTTAACCAATAAGCAGTCATAGCAGAGGGCACTTCACCTCACTGAATGCAGTTAGTGAGGCTTCTTTTCAATTAAATGTTTATCAAGCCAATTTATTGTATGCGTAAAAATGAAAGATTATAATGGCAAGTCATGCTATTCTGTCTATTTCTTTAGGGAAAGCCAAAAGAGGATTAGTCATCTTTCTCAGGACAGCAAAGCTATAACAATGTCAGAATCATAAATAGCACAGCAGAAAGCTTGAGGCACAAAGTAAAATTACAGGGTACAAATAACATCTTTTTTGCAAAGATTTGTTTATTCACTTATTTATTTTATATGTGTATGCCTGAGTGTCTGGAGAGGTCATCAGATATACTAGAATTGAAGTTATATGTGGTTGCAAGCAACCCACACATATATTGTTCACCTGCTTGTGTTGTTTATATAGTTTTCTGTCCCCTACTCCCATTTCACCCACACATATGAATGCAATATGATCCCGGTTTTAGTATTACAGGTTGATAATTAGTTCTACATATTTTCTCATTTTGGAAAAGAAATGCAGTCACTCTTTTGCCACAGAAGGAAGAACAAAATGTTCAGTGATGCCTGACGCTAGGGAAAACAAAAACAAAAACAAAAAAACTTGCTAAGAAGTATCCCAAGTTCCCAGAGAACTTAGCACTGTTCCATTGGTAGAATGGGAACTTTGAGTAACAGCTGTCTCCATTGGGATTGTCTGGGCTTCTGACCTTGAGAAACAATGTTATAATACATTGTTTTTAAGACATAACAGAAATCCTAAAGCTCCTCATAGTGGTTTATGTAAGCTTAGAAATCTAGACTATGCTCATAGCTATCCTTGGATGTATAAGGCCAGCAGGTCCTCAATGAACACATAATTGAACCTTGCAATAATTGAGAACATTTTCTGGGTTAGTTGTTTTTTAATGACTCAGAGAACCTTATACCCTAAAATTTATGAGCTACCACTAAGTAGCTTAAAAACAAACAAAGTTGTTTGTTTTTCCTTACTTTAGAACGTATTTTTAAAGTGTCCAATTATTAGAATCTTAAAGGGACAATTAAACACTTTGAGGTCATATTATTTAATACAGTATTTGGAAATCTGACACTCATGAAAGAAATGTGAAACAAAAAATGGAGGTTTAGGATAGAGTAACTATTGCCCAATATTTGCTCCAGGTTAATTAAATAAATTCTAGCCTCTGTGTGGTGATTTGGATACACAGCTGGTTTAGGAATAACGACAGATTAACTAAAAGATAAATCAATTGTAAAAATACTTGCCTCAACTTACTAAACTAATGTTAAGTTTAAATTTCCATATCTCTGGTATTAATATGTATTAAATAATGTTAAAATTTTTAAGATTTAACATAACGCTGTAAGGGATGGAATGATCATTCATGATCTTCAGCCTAAGAGCCTATGTGTGAGCAGATAGCTTGACTTCAAGTCTTTGGCAGTCTTTTATCAACTCAGTTTATCTGATGAGACACAACTCCATGGTACACATACCCCAATGTTTCATGCTCTATGCCAATTATTTTCTGAACAACTTGAAATGTTTGTATTTAGATATCAAAGCAAGATAGTCTTTTAGAACACTTTCAGATTTAAAATGATGAGGAAAACATACTGATTTTAAGATACCTACACCTTGCATTTGACCAGAGTCAAATTTCAAATTACTCTTTTAAATAATGAGTACTTTTATAGAGATAAGCTCTTCCCTAGTTGCCTTTAAAATTTATGAAAAAAAAAATGATAAAAGAAACTAACAATAGTTGTTAACTCAATGCCAAGTAAAAACTTTAAATGTTTACAAACAACAATGGAATTATTACATCTTTAAGTTAGAACTTTCAGAAACCAACAGCTTTAACGTTACATCATCAACACTTAGTCTCATCTGATCAACTGTTTTTCCCATGACTGTTTTAGTAATTAGAAAATTAAGCATGCAAGGATGGTACAATAACCACAATTGCTATTATATTGCTTCCTCTATTACTAGTTCTGACAGTTGCTTTTAAGATTTTAAATCTATTTACAGTTCTACACACTCAACATCTTTAAGTCAAATTAATAATGTAAATATCTAAATAAATCAAGGTTTCATTGGTAAAGAGCCTTTCCCCTTCCCTAGTTATCACGTTTCACACATTAGAAGATTACATACTTTAAATTTTATACTGACATATCTAAAATACCATAGAACACCTTTCCAGTGTCCAGTTGCTTCTCTAGTTCTCCAGGGCCAGTTAGATGGCTAAGCAGTCAGAATCTTTTGCCAACAAGTCTAACACCCTAAACGAAGCCTAAACACACACATACACAGAGAGAGAGAGAGAGAGAGAGAGAGAGAGAGAGAAAGAGAAAGAGAAAGAGAGACAGAGAGCACTGAAATAAATACTTTAAAGAGTTCTCTATACCACAATAAATATGGCCCAATGACTCTGCCTAGCACTTAAGATTTTCTAGTATGCACCACCTTCTTCCAGTCTCTTGTATTTTTCCATTATTCTATTCACTCTCCAGTTTGAAGGCCACCTCTGTTACCATTTCCTCCACTGAAAACAATTTCTTTGGAAACTATGTTTGAGGCTCATTTACAATTACTGTCTCTATTTTGCATAATTGCTTAACAGGTGCTATTTTCGAAGTAGCCCAGGTATTTGAGAGGCATCCTTTTATTTGTGTTTGCATATTCATCAATGATCACAGTATCTACATATCTCATAGCTGGGTTAATAATGTGCTAAGTTAAGAGTTCCACTTTCTACTACTTTTAACTTATTGCACAATCTTATCTAGGAAGAAAACTTTTAACTCAACCCTGCCATCACAATTTTTTTTGTGTGTGTTTTTACACATCTACTACAAGATATTGATTGGCAAGCAACAAATTATATTAACTACCTGTATTTGTAGAATAAAGTACAGAATAATAAGGTGAACAGGTAAGCACTACACAATCCTCTCTGAATATTTGTTCTGATGAAGAAAATAAAAACACAAAATAATCAAATAAAATAACTGCAAGAAATACTAACTGTCCTGAAAGAAGAAAAGAGAGGAAGTAATTCCAGCTACTTCCTTAGTAATACAACTGGCAATGTTAGGCAAGTCAGGGCCAGTTTGTGCGCAGGCTGAAGGGTTAAGCAACGAAGTCAGGAAAGAGAATAGATTACGATGGTCACAAAATTTACAGTTTTAATCCTATACAGCTTCACTTTCACAAAATATCTTAATATGACTTGCAAAAAGTCACTGTTGATACCCATATCTTCTTTAAAAAACACCACAAAAAGCAGAGAAAAAATAAAATAAAGAATGAAATATCCACTGCCTCAGATACTTCTGGAACCAAGCTCCCCTACCCTGCCAGGCTTTGCTTGAGAGGACTGAAGTTCAAGAAGGCAGTGGGGAGATGAGAACAGAAAGACAGAAGGAAAGACGTAAAGGAATTACGTGAGATGGTTTCTCCCATAACTACACGCTTCATGGGGCACCAGGGACTTCAACGGATGAAAGTGATGATCATTTGAAAAGAATGCTGTAACTGACGGAGGCTGGTCTTTCTCTCTCTGGACGTCACCCTTGGTTCTTGTCTGTACTGACATCAGTTTGTTTTCTTTAGAAACGTGTCTGGAAGCCCAGGAGTCTGACGTGGCAAGGGTTCAGTAAATGCCTGCAGGACCGACCCTGCTCTCCCCCAGGGTCTTCTTGCTCACCTACTGCTCCACAGTCTGTACCGGGCACGTGGAGCTCGCCGCCCGGTCCTACCCTCAAGACCCTTCACCCTCCCCCTGCTGTACGCGCCTTTTCTCCTCCAACTCACCTGCGACCCTTGTTGCAGCGGCTGCTGCTGCCATTTGGCTTCCGCATTAATCTCCTTGGTTACCGCGTTACATCGATACCCATAGCAACCAAAAGGCTTGGGCTTACTACTGTCACTGTCCACCTGCAGAGGGCGGAAAAGAGTCTGTGATATGTGAGAGTCGGGGAAAGGTCCTGGGAAAGAAAGTGTAGTTAAACTCAACAGGGGTGTGTGTGTGTGTGTGTGTGTGTGTGTGTGTGTGTGTGTGTGTGTGTGTATTGGGGGTGGGGTGGGGACGTCGGTTCAGTTGGCTTCAGTCTTGATTGAGCCACATACACTGTTCTGCTACAGCACTGCACGCACGGATCACAGATCCTTATTCGTACCACTCAGCTCATCCTCCTAAAGGGCCAATTTATATGTGTGAAAATTAAGGCACAAAAAAACTAAAGTAATTAACGCCGAACTACAAAGCTAACAAGTAGCAGACTCGTGAATTCACTCTAGTGTTTAACCCCAGTCACCCATGTACAATGTTTTACTGCTTTCCAAAGGTTGCCGAGAAGTTAAAGACAAAAATCTAGTTCTCTTAGCAAGTCCGGAACTCCCTTGATACACCAAATACTCGATCCACG